>JAULUF010000024.1:347500-382500 GCA_031834385.1 Semotilus atromaculatus
TTGGTAGGGAAGGTGTCTGCCCGATTGTCGAAGTGGCGATGGCTATTACCACAATTGTCATATCGAGGAAGGGTATTGGTAGTAAACAATCTGGCTGCTTCGATGCTGTGGCACAGGACTATGGTCATGGAGCCACCAGAGGAGCTGATCTCCAGTATACAAAGGACAATAGTCAACTTCTTCTGGGATGGACAACATTGGTTGCGGGCTGCAGTTTTATACCTACCAGTGCAAGAAGGCGGCCAAGGACTGGTGGATGTGAGGAACAGAATCCGTGGGTTCAGGATACAAGCTGCACAGAGATTCCTATACGACAAAGATGTGCTTTGGGGGAAAACTGCAAGTGCAATCATGAGGAGAGTTGGTGGCTTTGGACTGGATAAACAACTCTTTTTAATGAAGCTTGAAGAGATGAACTTGTCTGAGCTCACTGTTTTTTTATAGAGCTATGTTGCAAACATGGAGAACTGTTATAAGAGCAGAACGGAATATGGACAATATAGAACTTTGGGCACCAGAGGAACCACTTTTTTTTAATCCATTGATTCAAACCAGACTACTGTCTTCTGTGACTGTACGACAATGTCTATTAAAGAATGGAATTGTAAAGCTGGATCATTTATTAAATGACGAAGGATGGAAACCGATTGACGAACTTCATGAAGCAACGGGATTGAGATCTTCACGTCTGGTGTCAAAACTAAAGGGAGAAATAAATAACGCATTACCAAGTGGGTACAGAAGTTTTATTGCACAAAAAAGACGTGAGAGTATCCAGGACATGGGGAATAATGTGCAATTTCCAGAACTGGTCATTTCTCCAGCAATAAAGGACGACGAAGAGGCAGTGGTCGACACCATTTTATCCTTTGGGAATCCTCAGTTTTGCTCCTTTAAAAGCACGTCGAAGAAGGAGATCTACAACATGACAGTAAAGGCGATTCATCAGGACTCCTTGATAAAACAGAAGGCTTCGAAGTGGCCAGATTAGTTGAGGCCAGACTTCCTGATAAGAGACCGGTGGAGAGCCCTATATAAGCCTCCTGTAGAGAAGCGCTCCGGCGATCTACAGTGGAGGATCATCTATGGGGCGATAGCAACAGACGGACATGTGGCACACCTTAACACAGCGGGAAAGGGGGAATGTAGATTCTGTGGGGGAAAAGAGGATCTGGAGCATTTGTTTTTACAGTGTGAGAGATTAAAAGGTATTTTTAAATTGCTGGGGAGCTGGTTTAGGAAATTCGATGAGGAGTTTTCGAATAGGGTGTTTATTGGAGGAATCAAATATTCATTTTCAAAAAGGAAAAAAATGTGTTTATTAAATTACCTGATTGGAACGGCTAAACTGGCAGTGTGGAAAACACGGAAAAATAAAGGTTTACAATTGGCAACTATAGATCCTGAAGAAATGTGCAAGCGGCTTGTAGCGGGGAGGCTTAAGATTGAATTTGCATATTATAGGTTGACAAATCATTTATTTGGTTTTTGTGAGATATGGTGTGTTGATGAAGTGTTATGTATGTTACATGAGGATCAGTTTGTTTTAAATTTTTTATTTTTTCTTAAAGGAGGTTTTATAATAAGAGTACAAATGTTTTTATAGTAATGGTTATATTGTTCATAATTGTGAAGTAAAAATGTATACAGGTATTGTTAAACCTCTCTCTCTCTCTCACACACACACACACACACACACACACACACACACACACTCTCTCTCTCTCCCTATCTCTCACACACTCTCTCTCTCTCTCTCTCTCTCTCTCTCTCTCTCTCTCTCCCTCCCTATCTCTCACACACACACTCTCTCTCTCTCACACACACTCTCTCTCTCTCTCTCACACACACTCTCTCTCTCTCACACACACTCTCTCTCTCACACACACTCTCTCTCTCACACACACTCTCTCTCTCACACACACTCTCTCTCTCACACACACTCTCTCTCTCACACACACACTCTCTCTCACACACACACTCTCTCTCACACACACACTCTCTCTCACAACTAATGAGACCTTATTGTAAAGTGTTACCTATTGTTCTTTATTATTCTTTTGCACTTTAATCTGGTTGTTTTTTTATTAAGAAAAAAGTTATTAACGCTGTTAGGAGGACAACACTTATGCCTAATTCATTACGTGACACCATGATCAAATCTTCAAATGAAAATGTCACATACAGTTTAAAGTAGGACTACAAATAATTACATAATTATTCAAAACAGTTTGAAGCAGAAATATTTAAAAACCTTGTGTACTTTTTGTATTCTCCTTATAATGTCTCTTTATATCTTTATAATATATATAGATGTATTATTTTTTTATTTCTATATATCTTGGGCGGCAGTGGCTCAGTGGTTCATGTAGATTGTCTACAAACCGGAAGGTTGGTTCCACCTGACCAAGTGTCGAGGTGTCCATGAGCAAGACACCTATTCCCGGCTGACCCCTAACCCCGGCTGACCCCTAACCCCGGCTGACCCCTAACCCCGGCTGACCCCTAACCCCAGCTATATAAATGAAGTCCATTTACCATTTATATATATTAGCTAAACGCCAAAAGGGCGGGACCCAATAAGACTGCATTCAATTCGAGCTCTGAGGAGTTGTGTTCATTATTCATTAATGACATTAATCAACTTTGTATGCGTGTTATAATAAGACACGACAAAAAAACAACAACAAAAAAACATTTTGCAAAAAGTAAATGAATAAAATGATTATAACTGATGGACCGCCCAATGTTCAGCTCTAACACACAATAACAGCGTGAAATAAATCAGATGAAAACATGATGCAAACACTTCTAATCCTGTCAGACTGAGCATGAACGTGAAATATTGATCATAAGAGCTTAAGCGTGTGAAATCATGTGTATCTTACCCTGGTAAGGCTTTGACAGGGAATACTCTCTCTTTAAAAACTCTTCCATTTCATGGCCATCATCGCATAAACCAGAGCAGAAAACTGCAAATAAAACCAGCGATGATCTTGAAATCATTGTTTAAATTCAACGATATTCAAACGCGTCGCTGGACTCACGCTCGCGCTCCTCGAGTCCTGCTGGCGCCTCATGCTGTCACCTGATTGGCTGCAGCTCTTACACGACGCCTAGCGATTGGCTCTCTCGCCTGTCAACCATACATCAGCCCTCCCACACATCAGCAAACGGGACCGGAGATTTGTGATCATAAAACATTTTCCAAAATGGTAACTTAACGTTTAGAGTATACTCTCTACATTTAACAACCTCTTTAGTCCACGGAATTTGTGTTTTTATTTTATTTTATGTGCACCCTCATAAAAAAATCGAGAATGTATAAACCTAATCTATAATTTACTAAATCATCCCTAACGTGATTGTATTATTATTATTATTATCATTATTATTATTATTATTATTATTATTATTAATAATAATAAGACGATGTTGATGTTGATGACGATGATTATTATTGTAGAGTCGTCTCACTTCCGGAGTATATTACGTAGAACTAGTTTAAGGACTGTCGTAAAATTACAATTTTAAAATTACAAAAAGTCACGAGGAAACGGAAAACAACACCAAACATTTCTTTTAGACCATAATAATGTTGTGTTTAAATACGAATAACACGCACTACTCATCTAATACAGTCATCTTAGCGAGTAAATTTGTTTGCTATAATCAAACTACACACTTTAACTATCAGTGAAACGGACAGATTATCACCAAGTGATTCGTGATCATAATTTCTGGATTCAAACTCTCATGTGATTAATGTAGTAACTCTGACTTCTGCAACTCACAAAGCAAACATGAATGAAGATGAAGTAATAATGTAAAGTGTGTGTGATTCGCAGACGGTCCCTGAGAACAGGTCCAGCATGGCGCGTCGGAGTGTGTGTGAACAACATCAGATCTCAACACTCTGATCTGATCGAGTTCTGCCTCAGATATATCACACTCACACACACACACTCACGTGGGTCAGTATGGAGCACTCGCCCGAGAAACAAGTGGATATTTACCGGGACACGTGGGTCAGATTTCTAGGTGAGTGAAAGACACTCTGACCTCCAGAACCGGAACCAGCAGTGTCCGGTTAGTCTAGTCACGATCTGAACACACTGATCCTGCATTATATTGCAGCTTATTGATGGTCATAATAATACAAGCATTAGTGTGTTTGATTTAATCATGTCAAATTTATTAATTTGATTTATTCAACTCCATGGAAGCCCATTTCTGCCACACATGACGTACAAAGTCATAATTATGGGATTAAGATCTTAAAATTACGTGATCAAAACGTTTTTGTCATAATAATTTTTTTTATGTCATAATATAATAAAGTCATATTCATGTTACTTTTGGTCCTAACCATAACCCATTCAGGAAGTCAACTGTGCCACTATGTGTCACTGACAGCAGGACAATTCTGTAATTTATCGAATTTTTGTATTAGGGAAAATAATTATTAATATAATGAATGTTGTTGTTGTTATTATAAGCGTAATTTCCATCTCATCTTAAAAAATTGTATGTGTGTAATAACATTGTATGTTGGTCATTTTAAACTGTTCTGCAATAAAATGGCCTTTGTATTCGTATGCCTAATTTCATTTTATGCATTTAAGCTGCATTTGTCCGAAATGAACAAGATTCAATATTTTCACAGCTAAAAAAATTTGACCATTGGAAAAGAAAAAGAAAGAAATTCTGTTCTCAAGAAGCATCATGATGGAGCTGTAAATGTTGAAGTTTCTTCACAGTCGTGTGCAGTGAGACAGTGTGTGTGTGTGTGTGTGTGTGTGTGTGTGTGTGTGTGTGGATTCTCCGGAGCAGCTGATGAGTCTGGTGTGTTTGTCCCAACCAGCACCTCTCTTGAATCATCACTGAAGTGATTAAACTGCAGTTCCTCCACTGGCCACTAGAGGCCGGCTGCAGAAGAGACTCAATCCCATAAACCCTCATGTTTAAACGCCCAAATTTACAGCAGAAATAAACATGTTTACGGTCTGGAGCAAAAAGTGTTTTTGGTCTATATCGCTAATGTTGCTCTTCATGACGACTGTGAGGCGGTGAATATTTTTATAACTCATCCGTTTAAATTAAGTCTTAAAGTTCTGCATATTTAAGGGCGTGGGCACTTTAGTGACATGTGGATTGCCTCTGAAGTCACTACTAGCCGTTTGTCTGCTAGCGTTAGCATCACGTCACCTCAGCTAATCCGCCTCGCTGCACATGTTCGTTTATCCGGGAGTGACGCGCGGCCAAGATGGCGACGGCCGGCTCCGCCCACTTTGGGCTTCAGAAACACTAGGGGTGACGTCACGGACATTATGAACAATGTTTTTTACAGTCTATGATTTGTCCGCAGGTTATGCTAACGAGGTTGGCGAGGCGTTCCGTGCGCTGGTGCCCGTCAGCGCCGTGTGGGTCAGTTACGCCGTGGCCACTGCATACGTGTCCGCCGACGCGTTGGATAAAGGCAAGAAAGCAGCGGCGGTGAGTGTAAAAGCCCGATATACTCACGGCGAAGGTCTTAAAGTAGAAATCACACAAATGTTGGTTCATTTGAGACTTTTTTTTGTTCGTTTTTTTGCCTTTGAACCAAAATCCGCCATCGGGTGACGCACAGTGATCTCATTTTATATAACTTCAATCAAACAACAGCGGCCAAATATGGAGCTTACAGTCTCAGAGCTTTCCAAAATGCGTGTTTTGTCAAGATTTAATTATTAAAATTTTATTATAAAATGTTGCAGCAAATATTGCAATATGACCCCGCCCACTAGGGGCAGGAGCCTGTTGAAAGGGCTTAAAAGTACCATTCCATGTTAACGCAATGTGTAAAATTTCAACAGTTTTCACGGGATGAATTTTAAGCTTTCGATTGAAACCTGATTTAGTATGATTATTAAAATATGTGATGGGGAAGAAATGTGGCAAGTGTCCCGCTGACATTCTCAGATATTCTGAACATTACCGCCATGATTTTGCTTTGAACAAGCGTGTTTTGGAAAGTGCTGTAAAACACATGTACCTGGGCGTGTGTGCAGGCTCACGCAGAGGATCCTGGGAAGGCGGCGCGTGTGGGCGTGGCTGTGGTCGACACCTTCCTATGGCAGGCTCTGGCTTCAGTGGCGATCCCTGGGTTCACCATTAACCGTGTGTGTGCCGCGTCTCTCTTCCTGCTGGGGAAAACCACACGCTGGCCACTGCCTGTGCGCAAGTGGACCACCACTGCCATCGGCCTCTCCACCATCCCCTTCATCATCAAGCCCATCGACAGGTGTGTGTGTGTGTGTGTGTGTGTGTGAGTGAGTGAGTGAGTCGGCCGGTGAGTGAGTGGGTGAGTGAGTCGGTGATTGAGTGAGTCGGCGGGTGAGTGAGTGAGTCGGCGGGTGAGTGAGTGAGTCGGCGGGTGAGTGAGTGAGTCGGCGGGTGAGTGAGTGAGTCGGCGGGTGAGTGAGTGAGTCGGCGGGTGAGTGAGTGAGTCGGCGGGTGAGTGAGTGAGTCGGCGGGTGAGTGAGTGAGTCGGCGGGTGAGTGAGTGAGTCGGCGGGTGATTGAGTGAGTCGGCGGGTGATTGAGTGAGTCGGCGGGTGAGTGAGTGAGTCGGCGGGTGATTGAGTGAGTCGGCGGGTGAGTGAGTGAGTCGGCGGGTGATTGAGTGAGTCGGCGGGTGATTGAGTGAGTCGGCGGGTGATTGAGTGAGTCGGCGGGTGATTGAGTGAGTCGGCGGGTGAGTGAGTGAGTCGGCGGGTGAGTGAGTGAGTGAGTCGGCGGGTGAGTCGGCGGGTGAGTGAGTGAGTCGGCGGGTGAGTGAGTGAGTCGGCGGGTGAGTGAGTGAGTCGGCGGGTGAGTGAGTGAGTGAGTCGGCGGGTGAGTGAGTGAGTCGGCGGGTGAGTGAGTGAGTCGGCGGGTGAGTGAGTCGGCGGGTGAGTGAGTGAGTCGGGCGGGTGAGTGAGTCGGCGGGTGAGTGAGTCGGCGAGTGAGTGAGTCGGCGAGTGAGTCGGTGGGCGAGTGAGTCGGTGAGTGAGCGAGTGAGTCGGTGAGTGAGCGAGTGAGTGAGCGAGTGAGTCGGCGGGTGAGTGAGTCGGCAGGTGAGTGAGTGAGTGAGTGAGTCGGTGGGTGAGTGTGTCTTCTTTCAGTGTTTTGATGTCAGTTTGTTGGTCATCAGGTCTGTTGATTTCCTGTTGGACTCCAGCCTGCGGAAACTCTACGGTGAAGGTGAAAAACGTGAATGAGTCTTGTCACGGTGCTGACCTCTGACGCCCAAGACTGGCGCCGGTCTGTGTTCATCAGCAGCAGAAAAGTGTATCATGTTAACTATAAACTGTGACCTTCAAATTCAAACTCTCAAAGACCTTCATTCTCATGTCTTACATTAGTCATTTTTTTAATACGTGAGTTTTATTATTTTTTTGAATAGTTGTTTTCAGATGTTTACCTCAGATTTTTGGTAACTTTATTGCATGGATTGAATTACAGCTTTTTAAAGTCATTATGTTAGTGGTGACCGGTGGAAGAATCTAGTAATGTATGTTTCCAAACTGTACAAATGATAAACTAGGGAAACAGAGTTTCTGATTTCTGTAATATAAAATACATGTATTTTACTTTATAAATACTGATGATCTGTCATGAGGTGCCATTTTTCATCAAGCTATGAAACACTATGCAAGTTCAGTTCTGATGGTTCTGCAGGAACACAAAATATGGCATTACATAATAAACACATATTTTCAAGTACAAGTATGTTTATTTCTCAGTCTGAGTCCTGCCTAATTCACAATGTTTCTTCACAAGACTTGAAGAAAGAGGTTTGAGTTTTTCATGCTGATATTGGTGTTTAACTGTCCAAGACTCGATTAGTTAACGAGATGACCGTGAGTGACTCGATTAGTTAACGCTCGATTAGTTAATGCTCATCTGGGTGTGAGTAACTCGATTAGTTAGCGCTCAGCTGACCGTGAGTCATTAGTTAACACTCAGCTGACAATGGTTGACTTGATTAGTTAACGCTCATCTGGCCGCGAGTGAGTCGATTAGTTAACGCTCATCTGGGCGTGAGGGAGTCATTAGTTAACACTCAGCTGACCGTGAGTGACTTGATTAGTTAACACTCAGCTGACCGTGAGTGACTCGATTAGTTAACGTTTGATTAGTTAACGTTCATCTGACCGTGAGTGACTCGATTAGTTAACGTTTGATTAGTTAACGTTCATCTGACCGTGAGTGACTCGATTAGTTAGCGTTTGATTAGTTAACGTTCATCTGACCGTGAGTGACTCGATTAGTTAACGTTTGATTAGTTAACGTTCATCTGACCGTGAGTGACTCGATTAGTTAACGTTTGATTAGTTAACGTTCATCTGACCGTGAGTGACTCGATTAGTTAACGTTTGATTAGTTAACGTTCATCTGACCGTGAGTGACTCGATTAGTTAGCGTTTGATTAGTTAACGTTCATCTGACCGTGAGTGACTCGATTAGTTAACGTTTGATTAGTTAACGTTCATCTGACCGTGAGTGACTCGATTAGTTAACGTTTGATTAGTTAACGTTCATCTGACCGTGAGTGACTCGATTAGTTAGCGCTCAGCTGACAATGGTTGACTTGATTAGTTAACGCTCATCTGGGCGTGAGGGAGTCATTAGTTAACACTCAGCTGACCGTGAGTGACTCGATTAGTTAAGGCTCAATTAGTTAACGCTCATCTGACCGTGAGTGACTCGATTAGTTAGCGCTCAGCTGACCGTGAGTCATTAGTTAACACTCAGCTGACAATGGTTGACTTGATTAGTTAACCCTCAGCTGGGTGTGAGGGAGTCATTAGTTAACACTCAGCTGACCGTGAGTGACTTGATTAGTTAACCCTCAGCTGGGTGTGAGGGAGTCATTAGTTAACACTCAGCTGACCGTGAGTGACTTGATTAGTTAACCCTCAGCTGACAACGGCTGACTTGATTAGCATCAGCTCCACTAAAGGACGAGTGGTGACTTTGTTTCTGTTTGGCTGAAGATGATTTTCAGGTTGTTGTGCTTGGTGTTTGTGGCTACTGCAATGGCACAGAAGGGTGTGTTCTCATCTTTATTCCTCCATGTTGATGGTGTATCTGTTAGGTTAACTGGGGTGGTGTGTGTTCAGATCTGTCTGTAGACTGTGGCAGTGATGATTGGGTAACGGTGTACTGGAGGCCTGGACTGGGCTTCTCCCAGAAGGTGGATCCATCCAGAGCTCTACTGGGAACCTGTCCGCCCAGCTCCCTGATGTCCGAGGACACGCTGCTCTTCCGTGTGTTCATCCGTGACTGTGGCTTCATCCAGCAGGTACTGCGCTGATTCAGGGCAAACACAGGCCCGTCTCTCGTCTGACTCTCCTCCACTGTGTTGAAGGTGATGGAGGGCCGAGTCACGTACTCCAACATGCTGATCTATGCGCGGCGCCCTGAACTGCCCATAATTACCCAGTCGGTGAAGTGTGTCTATGACTCGTAGGTATCAGGAGCCAGTGGGAGTGTGGTGTGAATGTAGTGTCGGTGTAAGTGTTTGGCTTGTTTGGTCAGGCCTGTGGGTGAGGAGAGCGAGGTCAGCACCGAGGACCCGGACGAGGACGGAGAACAGGACACCTTCACCATGGAGATCATGAACCGTTAGTCAAACTCACTCATTATCTTCAGCACACATTCCCAGTTTAGTTTTTCAGACTTTCATTCAAATAATGACTTGCTCCACTTCTGAAAAGCCTCATTGATTACATTAATGTTCTGCTTTTGTATTGAATATCTTGTTTATCTGGAAACACAAAAGAAAAATCAACTTTACTTGGGTAAATCATAATTGATATACTAAGTTATTATATTAAAGTTGACATTGACATACTAAATCGAAATTATGGCAACTTTAAATTGACATTCATAATTATGAGATTTAAAACGTCGAAATTGACAGTCGAAATTGAGAGCAAATCAAAATTAAGGGTTTAAACTTAGTCGTAATTGAAAGTAAGGCCATAATTAAAAGTTTAGATTAAAAATAAGCATAACTGACTTTTTGTTATTAAAAAAACATGCCTTGGTTAATTATGATAAAGTAAATATTAACTTGTGTGGCAGAAATGGTTGAAACCTTCCATAGGTAATATATTTATAATAATATATTTTATTTATAAAGCACTTTTCATTTGCGAACAAATCTCAAAGTGCTACAGCAAACATATTTCAGAAGTAAAAACAGGGGCAAGAAAACGTAAAAACAGTAAATTCTGCATTAGTTGTAGCTTTTTTTAAATAAAAAGGTTTTTAAGCCTTTTTTAAACTGGTCAACAGACTGTGGAACCCTCAGGTGGTCTGGCAATGAATTCCACAGTTTCAGGGCAACAGAGGAGAAAGCACGGTCTCCCATGGTCCGAAAGGTTTCACTCAAATGTCACAGTATATAAAGTAAGATGTGATACAAATGCGGTTTCATGTGGTTCTTACATTAACAATAAGACTAAATATAGTGCTTTAAGATTTAATATCAATTGTGTCAGTATGGTCAGATGGGTAAGGACACAAGACTGACCAGCATGACGATGATGGTGATGAAGATATGATGGTGATGATATGAAGATAAGATGATGACGATGATGATGATTCTGCATGACTCTGATCAGACACTGGTTGATTCTGCAGCTGATTTCAGTGGTCCTGCTCCGTCTCTGCGGTTCGGACTGGGTTCCAGTATTCCCATCAGAGCCACGGTGGAGCTGAGGAGCCACAGACCACTGAGGATCTACATGAAGAGCTGTGAGTTCGCCACCGCCGCCGCCGCGAGCCGCGCCACACAGGTGCATCCCATCATCGCCAACGCTGGGTAAGAGTCCGCCTGATGGCTGAGGTCTGCTATTGGCTGATCTCATGTGAGTGACAGATTGCCCCGCCCTCATCATCAGAGAAGAGATCCGGCAAGCAATAGCCGTCATGTCTCCGTCTCGGCTAACTATAGATCCGATGTAGTCCGGCTGTGAGTAACACACTTCTAGCCACAATAACCTTGAATTTGGTTACATGTCGGTTTTGCCAAAATAACTTGTTGTGAGATGTATGATATTCCATCATGTAAACAGTCAACGGTGATTACAAAGTGTTTGGTTTAATTTAATTTCTTTATCTCATTGATGACTAGTGTATTCTTGGGCTGGTTCAGACGTCTGTTAAATGTTCACTGGCCGCCCAAACCTTGTGTTAGCCGAGACGTCAGGCTGTGTTTGGACGCTATTAGACGTCTTTGTAAACACATAATTGCATGGGAGATAATGCAAGAGGAAGTTATTCTGATTCAAGATTATTAAAACAATGATGTGCACACATCAATCATATATAATAAACCCTGCAATATTTGTGGAAAAAAACAACTTAAAACTTAACATTTTAAACAATGTGCAGCTATGAATCAATATATTGTGTCATAAACCCGAGGAATGGCTGTGCTCTGCATGTTTGATTCTCACAGGTGTCTGATGGAGAGTAAATCCGGAAACTCCAGCTTTCTGCCGCGCCGGCATTCTGATGAACTACGGCTCTATCTCGAAGCCTTCGAGTTCGCTCTGGGAGAGGAGGTGAGAAGCGGTTCATCCTGGGCTTTTATTGCTGATGTGTGTCTCAGTGTCTGTGTCTGTGGGCAGATCTTCCTCCACTGTGATCTGGAGGCTTGCGTCGCCCAGAGCCGGACCGTGGACCAGAAGGCCTGTCGCTACGAGCCGGAGAAGCGCAGGTCTTTCACACACGCTTCGGCTTAAAGGGATTGTTCACCCCACAATGAAAATTAGCCCATGATTTACTTAATATGAATATGAAAAATTTAAATATGAATAGTTTTCTTACACAAACGCATCGCTTCACCCTTTATTAACCCGCCAGAGCCTCTGGAGCTTTTATGATGGACAGATGGTCTTTTATGGACAGAAACAACCATTCACTGCCACTATAAAGCTTGGAAGAGCCAGGACATCTTTTTATATAACTGACTGTATTCGTCTGAAAGAAGAGTGTCATATACACCTAGGATGACTTGAGGCCGAGTAAATCATGGGCTAATTCATTTTTGTGTGAACTATCCCTTTAAAACTAATCCTGTGAAGCTGTTCATGTCTGGGCCTCCTGTAGAGCCTGGTGTTGTGATGGTGATGGTGTTGTGATGGTGATGGTGTTGTGATGGTGTTGTGATGGTGTTGTGATGGTGTTGTGATGGTGTTGTGATGGTGTTGTGATGGTGTTGTGATGGTGTTGTGATGGTGTTGTGATGGTGTTGTGATGGTGTTGTGATGGTGTGGTGTTGTGATGGTGTTGGTATGGTGTTGGGATGGTGGTGTGATGGTGGTGTGATGGTGGTGTGATGGTGTAGTGTTGTTTTTGGCGGCCTGTTTTAATTTTAGTTTTAGTCTAGTCTTTGTGTCAAGCTGTCATTTTAGCTTTTGTTAGTTTTAGTCACGTTCATACTCTTTTTAGTCTAGTATAGTTTTAGTCGACGAAAACTGATGACATTTTTGTGTAGTTTTAGTCATTGAAAATTTTGTCTAGTTTTAGTCATTGAAAATTTTATTTTAAAAAATGTGTTGTCTCTTTTAAGTATAAAGCAATTCTATTTAGCCCAGTCAATATAGCATTTCAAACAAGGTTATCTTATTATAGTTATTGCTGTGACGGTGGCAGTTTTTGTAAAGGTGTTAATGGACCAACTGCGGTGGGGGCTGGGGGGTTGTTTAAAAAAAAAAAAGTTTTATATTACCACACAAAGACGCATGATAGCCTACCACTCTGTGCTTTGAGAGGGATGTGGATGCAGGAAAGAGACTATCGATCTATTTTATGATATCTTCATGTATTCTAGCCTACTTGATGTAAAATGGCCTGAAGAGCGAATTTATCCTCCACATGGGCGAGACATTTAGGCTATGTTTGATATTGCGCTGCTAGAGAAAGTGAAACTAAAAATCACCTGTGCATGTGATACGCGCTTTAGCCTACAACTAAACTTGACGCGCCTTACCAATTTGACATGCAAGTACAAATGTAGATCTGTCCGACAGCGTTTTTCTATTTTACCACAGTAAAGAATACGAATATAATAGGCCTAATTAAAAGCTAACCAATGAAGAAACATTTACAATCCCCTTAGACGTGAGTGAAGATTTGGGAAATGAAACAAAGAGATTCCATGCAGGGATCAGTCACGATTTTTAAATATTCGATTAGTTTATTTAATTATGGAATATCGAGGTTGTGCGATTATTCTCTAAAATAAAATGTCCATGTTTTCGGTGCTGCTGCTGCTCGGTGCTGAAACTTTGACGCGTTCATGTAACCGGAGGGTGACAATAACGCACATAACAGCTGTCACAAAGAAGCGGCAAAAGTAATGATTATGATTGTGTCAAATGAGACATTTTAATGGAACAACGAATGGAATAATATACTTAAATTCGCTGATAATCGGGTGACCAGATCGCAAACCAGAATTCAAAGCAGACAAAGCTTAAATTTATGGTCTCACGCACAACTCTCTCATTCGTTGTGATGTTATAACATTTCGTCTCGTCTCGTTTTTTATTTTGTAAACCACATTTAGTCCCGTTTTTATTCGTCAACAATATTGCAATATACATTTAGTTTTAGTTATTGTTACATGACCAGCATTTACGTGTCGTCTCGTTTTCGTCAGTTGAATAAGGTTCGTTGACGAAGATATTTCGTCATAATTTTCGTTGACGAAAGCAACACTATGATGGTGGTGTGATGTGTTTTAGATGGACGCTGCTGGACGACCCGTCCCAGAGCTACGCCTGCTCCTGCTGCGACTCCACCTGCCCCAGGACTGACCTCTTGATCCACGGTACGGTTCTGCCGGCACCAGCCTCTCTTCTGGACCAGCACCTGAGCATTTAACAAATGACTTTCTCCATAGGCGTGTCGGCACATAAAGTTCTGGGTCCGTTTGTGATCGTGGAGAATGAGCCTCAGGGCGGCGGGTTACTGGACTCCCAGTCGAGCTCTGAACGCGGTCAGTGATGTTCAGTCATATCCATGTTAGGGCTGTGTGTTCACACACATTTTCACAAGTTTGCGATTCCAATTCGGATCTCAATTCAAATCGGGATCGATCTCTGTTCGGATCGGGATCGATCTCTGTTCGGATCTCTATCAGGTATGGTACATGGCAGTTTTTCTCAAGCAAAGACATCTCTCTGAACTAATGCTGTGAACTATACAGAAACTCTGTTGAATTTTGTAAATTACATAATTTGAGACCTGAGACTTTTTTATATCGAAGCACGAAGATGCAGAATCATGCAATTATTGGATTGCAGGAGCTACAAATAATGATCAGTGAAGTTTTGACTGAAAATGGTACAGAGGGAAAGATCGATTCGTGAGATTTAAAAATCCATATTGGTTGATCAAAATGAAACGTGTTAAAATCAGACATTCTTAACCCAGCCATGATGATGATGATGATGATGATGATGATGATGATCAACAGGTATGAGCGTGTCTCGTGTCTGGCTGCTGGTGTTTGTGGTGGCGCTGGCGCTGGTGACCATCATGGGTGTTCTGGCCGTCAGTTATTACCTGTGTTTCTGGAGAGGAGGACGCCTGGGCTACAGACCGAGCAGAGATCTACTCACCAAATACTGATGCTCAATAAAGAGTGATGTGGCTTTTCTCTTGGTCTTGTCGTGTTTGTCCAGCAGGCGGTGCTTTAGTGCTGTGGATTACAGCTTCTGTTCACTCCACTCCTGCACAGAAGCCTGGAGTGATGCTGAGGCGAATCAATGGTAAAATGGATCTAGTATACTGGACTAACTTTGTCAATGTTTGAGAAACGATTGCGATGTTGCAAAAGCTTTAATAGCAGGACGTTTGCAACATAAATAGAATGTTTAGAGAACCAAAACACATTCCGGGACTGAAGAGATCTTGTACTCTAAACCAGTGGCTCTCAACATTTTTACTCATACTGTTCACAATACACAATATTTTTCTAAACTTTTAAGGGTGCTCATGGTTTCTTTAACCAAAGAATATGTTTTGGGATATCAGACGCTATAATAACCAAAGGTTTTTCAGGTTCCACTGTTATTAAAGCTACACTGTGTAACTTTTTTAGTTTATTCTTAGCTAAAAACACTTAGTTCTTTCAAAAATATGTGCTCATTAATGTATATTTACTTCGTTCAAGTAATAAAGTATTCTCGTTAGTGTATAATATGCCATTGAAAATACATACGGGGTTCTAATGTCGGCCGCCATGTTGCCCCTCCATCTTGAAAGTACATTAGCCAAAGAGGGACATCAAGCTTCGCCTTTCGCGTTTTAACACTCAATGGCACCGTGTCGAGGAGGTCGAACTGGAAGCCATGTTAATCTTGGACTACATTGGCCACCGTAGGAGTTAAAACGAAATCGGAATTGAGAGGAACAGAAACTAATATTCACTGGATGGTCATATACCTTTTCACCGCTAGATGGGGGTAAAATCACACAGTGTAGCTTTAACTAATGGATTTGCATAATTTCTTCATGGTTTTCTGGATAAGGATTTTCACTTTGTACCAGATAAAGTGTTTTAGACCTTAGCTTAACTACTAAACTATATTCATTCTAAAAATATCCAGGGTGTTTTGAGATTTTGCTGATTTGCATTTTTCCAGGTTTAGAAATCATTTTAAAATGAGACTTTGTTTTCCAAGACCGTTAGTTACTCAGAATAATTAAAATACAAAATATTTTGAGTTTGAGCTTATTTGGTTTTAGTTTATTTGAAAGTTTACGTCTAATTTCTAATGATTAAGTCATTTTGGTTGTTTGAAGTTTGCTGAGGGTTTTCAGAAGCAGGTTTTCACAGTGATGCCACAGGACTGTTTTTGGTTCTCCGAAGACCCTTTAAAACAATTTTTCTGAGAAGAACATTTAAAAAAAATCGAAAGAAAGCTTCTATGGGTGTTAAAAGTTCTTCCCGGACACATTGATGCCAATAAAGGTCTTCTTTTTAGGAGTGTGATGGGCTCTGGCCCACTGCTTAAAGTGGATTATTAGGCATTAAGGTATCTACGCTTCAACATTATGAATTTCTGTAAAGCTGCTTTGACATGAAGTGTGTTATGAGAAACGTCTGTAGAAAGGAAGTGTTCTGGATCAGATCTGAGATCTGTTCATCCCGCTCTGAAACACACACACACACACACCTGCAATAATACCCGTCTCCTCTCGTGGCCTCATGCTGAATCTCACGCTCATTACAATAATTAGAAATTACAAAGCGGGTGTTAGAATAATGCTTTAATTTGCCCTCGTTCACATCCACACTCATTAAGATGCCCGTGAACGACATCAAGTCACATTAGGAATCCCGAGAGACAAACGACTGATGCGTTGATTTAATCCTCATAAACTTCTGATGGGTGGTTTCTTCAATGGACACATTCTCTTACACAGGCCTTTTCTTGAAGATCTCCAGAGTCGCTGCATCTCAGCCCTGGAAAGCAGTATGAGAGAGACTGACTGACCGATTCCTTTGTGAATATTCAAAGGATGAAAACATTTTTACTTTTTGTGTCAACAAATAGATATCTGAAAAGTAAACAGCAAGACTTAATTTGAGAGTTAGCTGCTGCACTTTGAGAAAGACTCAAACTAGGTTTAATTGCTAAAGTTTTGAAAAGTAAATCAACACCCTGTACTGTCTCTAATAGGATTTACGGTTGTACATTTAAATAGTGTCAGTCATGCACTAGCAGTCTGGGCTGTTTTTTGACATAAATTAATTATTATTATTTTAACTTGCTGCTTAACCACCATGTAGAATGAAGTATGAAGGATGTTAAATGTCCTCAACTACAACGACAGTCGAGGAACCCAAACTCCATCAGTGACAGAATCGAGGAAAAACTTTGTGAGAAACCAGGCTCAGTCGCTAGGTTCTCCTCTGGCCAATGAACCAACAGTGTGTGATTATGATTTAGGCAGCATTATAGGTCAGAGGTCAGATTGGATCAGAACATCACACCATCTGATCCGGCTGACTACATCATGTGTTGTGGTCGTGTCCAGGCGCAGGTCCTCCATCTGATCTGGATACGGCCCGGATCCGGCTGACTACATCATGCGTTGTGGTCGTGTCCAGGTGCAGGTCCTCCATCTGATCTGGATACGGCCCGGATCCGGCTGTCTACATCATGCGTTGTGGTCGTGTCCAGGTGCAGGTCCTCCATCTGATCTGGATACGGCCCGGATCCGGCTGTCTACATCATGCGTTGTGGTCGTGTCTAGGTGCAGGTCCTCCATCTGATCTGGATACGGCCCGGATCCGGCTGTCTACATCATGCGTTGTGGTCGTGTCTAGGTGCAGGTCCTCCATCTGATCTGGATACGGCCCGGATCCGGCTGTCTACATCATGCGTTGTGGTCGTGTCCAGGTGCAGGTCCTCCATCTGATCTGGATACGGCCCGGATCCGGCTGTCTACATCATGTGTTGTGGTCGTGTCTAGGTGCAGGTCCTCCATCTGATCTGGATACGGCCCGGATCCGGCTGACTACATCATGCGTTGTGGTCGTGTCCAGGTGCAGGTCCTCCATCTGATCTGGATACGGCCCGGATCCGGCTGTCTACATCATGCGTTGTGGTCGTGTCTAGGTGCAGGTCCTCCATCTGATCTGGA
The DNA here is from genome assembly GCA_031834385.1 of Semotilus atromaculatus. Classification (NCBI taxonomy): domain Eukaryota; kingdom Metazoa; phylum Chordata; class Actinopteri; order Cypriniformes; family Leuciscidae; genus Semotilus; species Semotilus atromaculatus. Next base: position 365,200 of record JAULUF010000024.1, read on the forward strand.
TACGGCCCGGATCCGGCTGACTACATCATGCGTTGTGGTCGTGTCTAGGCGCAGGTCCTCCATCTGATCTGGATACGGCCCGGATCCGGCTGACTACATCATGCGTTGTGGTCGTGTCCAGGCGCAGGTCCTCCATCTGATCTGGATACGGCCCGGATCCGGCTGACTACATCATGCGTTGTGGTCGTGTCTAGGCGCAGGTCCTCCATCTGATCTGGATACGGCCCGGATCCGGCTGTCTACATCATGCGTTGTGGTCGTGTCCAGGCGCAGGTCCTCCATCTGATCTGGATACGGCCCGGATCCGGCTGACTACATCATGCGTTGTGGTCGTGTCCAGGCGCAGGTCCTCCATCTGATCTGGATACGGCCCGGATCCGGCTGACTACATCATGCGCAGTGGTCGTGTCTAAGCGCAGGTCCTCCATCTGATCTGGATACGGCCCGGATCCGGCTGACTACATCATGCGTTGTGGTCGTGTCCAGGCACAGGTCCTCCATCTGATCTGGATACGGCCCGGATCCGGCTGACTACATCATGCGCAGTGGTCGTGTCTAAGCGCAGGTCCTCCATCTGATCTGGATACGGCCCGGATCCGGCTGACTACATCATGCGTTGTGGTCGTGTCCAGGCACAGGTCCTCCATCTGATCTGGATACGGCCCGGATCCGGCTGACTACATCATGCGTTGTGGTCGTGTCCAGGCGCAGGTCCTCCATCTGATCTGGATACGGCCCGGATCCGGCTGCCTCCATCATGCGTTGTGGTCGTGTCCAGGCACAGGTCCTCCATCTGATCTGGATACGGCCCGGATCCGGCTGACTACATCATGCGTTGTGGTCGTGTCTAGGCGCAGGTCCTCCATCTGATCTGGATACGGCCCGGATCCGGCTGTCTACATCATGCGTTGTGGTCGTGTCCAGGCGCAGGTCCTCCATCTGATCTGGATACGGCCCGGATCCGGCTGACTACATCATGCGTTGTGGTCGTGTCCAGGCGCAGGTCCTCCATCTGATCTGGATACGGCCCGGATCCGGCTGACTACATCATGCGCAGTGGTCGTGTCTAAGCGCAGGTCCTCCATCTGATCTGGATACGGCCCGGATCCGGCTGCCTCCATCATGCGTTGTGGTCGTGTCCAGGCACAGGTCCTCCATCTGATCTGGATACGGCCCGGATCCGGCTGACTACATCATGCGCAGTGGTCGTGTCTAAGCGCAGGTCCTCCATCTGATCTGGATACGGCCCGGATCCGGCTGACTACATCATGCGTTGTGGTCGTGTCCAGGCACAGGTCCTCCATCTGATCTGGATACGGCCCGGATCCGGCTGACTACATCATGCGTTGTGGTCGTGTCCAGGCGCAGGTCCTCCATCTGATCTGGATACGGCCCGGATCCGGCTGCCTCCATCATGCGTTGTGGTCGTGTCCAGGCACAGGTCCTCCATCTGATCTGGATACGGCCCGGATCCGGCTGACTACATCATGCGTTGTGGTCGTGTCCAGGCGCAGGTCCTCCATCTGATCTGGATACGGCCCGGATCCGGCTGACTACATCATGTGTTGTGGTCGTGTCTAGGTGCAGGTCCTCCATCTGATCTGGATACGGCCCGGATCCGGCTGACTCCATCATGCGTTGTGGTCGTGTCCAGGTGCAGGTCCTCCATCTGATCTGGATACGGCCCGGATCCGGCTGACTACATCATGTGTTGTGGTCGTGTCTAGGTGCAGGTCCTCCATCTGATCTGGATACGGCCCGGATCCGGCTGACTCCATCATGCGTTGTGGTCGTGTCCAGGTGCAGGTCCTCCATCTGATCTGGATACGGCCCGGATCCGGCTGACTCCATCATGCGTTGTGGTCGTGTCTAGGTGCAGGTCCTCCATCTGATCTGGATACGGCCCGGATCCGGCTGACTCCATCATGCGTTGTGGTCGTGTCTAGGTGCAGGTCCTCCATCTGATCCGGCCCGGATCCGGCTGACTACATCATGTGTTGAGGTCGTGTCCAGGCGCAGGTCCTCCATCTGATCTGGATACGGCCCGGATCCGGCTGACTACATCATGTGTTGAGGTCGTGTCCAGGTGCAGGTCCTCCATCTGATCTGGATACGGCCCGGATCCGGCTGACTACATCATGTGTTGAGGTCGTGTCCAGGTGCAGGTCCTCCATCTGATCTGGATACGGCCCGGATCCGGCTGACTACATCATGTGTTGAGGTCGTGTCCAGGTGCAGGTCCTCCATCTGATCTGGATACGGCCCGGATCCGGCTGTCTACATCATGCGTTGTGGTCGTGTCTAGGTGCAGGTCCTCCATCTGATCTGGATACGGCCCGGCCCGGATCCGGCTGACTCCATCATGCGTTGTGGTCGTGTCTAGGTGCAGGTCCTCCATCTGATCTGGATACGGCCCGGATCCGGCTGTCTACATCATGTGTTGTGGTCGTGTCCAGGCGCAGGTCCTCCATCTGATCTGGATACGTTTCTGCTTCTTCTTTGCTTGTGTTTTGATCAGGAGATCCACCAGCAGTGTTGGGCATGCTACTCGGAAAATGTAGTGAACTAAGCTAGCAGTTACATTACATTAAATGTAGCTTCACTACACTGAAGCTACCACCCTGGGAAATGTAGCAAGCTAAGCTACAGCAATATGGCCAAAGTAGTTTACTACATCTGAGCAATTTTTTGTACATTTTTTTTTTATATTGAACCAACTTCAATCCAAGTCAATGCTATCTCAGTGATCAATAAAACTGTCAGTCAAACAGATAGGCAGGCATTTTTTCTAGCAACAAATTATGCCTGCCTATCTGTTTGACTGACAGCGATTTCATCCCTGTTTCCTGCATCGCGGGAATTAAATCATGTGAAAAGTTATTTGATTCAGAAAACAGCGACGCTACCACCACGCTACTGAGAAATGTAGTTAAACTGGTAGCGTCACTACTTGTAGCGACGCTACTGCCCAGCACTGAGATCCAGTACTCTTTCAGAAGATGCCTAACATGGAAATATGGAAAAGTCCGTCAGTGGCAGAGTTAATAGAAAGAGTTAATCTTTAGCTACTTTTGGCCAGAAGTTAAGAGCAGCTCTGGATCCAGAAACTTTACAATATTATTTACTTTTTGATTGTGTTTGGCTCATACTCAAAATATGCTGACAAACCTGTATCGTGATCGATTCAGTCATGGGAAAAGTTTGTAACATCCATCCATCCCACATAAGGGAATGCCGAAGCGAATCCCAGTGTACTGAACGATATTAATGAACAACATAGCCTGCTTACGATAGGGTTAGGGTTTGTTTTAGATTAGTTGAAGGTAATTATGGATAATTTACTACACTTACTTTGTTTAACTCTGTATTGTTGTGCACACTTATAGAAAGATTTGAAAACAAAACATCTGTTACATTTACCGTTTTTAATCATTTTTCTTTGTGGTGGGAATTATTAGTGCAAAGTCTAACAATTGACTACATGAACAACAAATTAATCATATAAATAATGTAAGATGAATGCTGATTCCTTTCTTTTTTCAGCTTTAATGTTATCAACGATAAGATCACCAGAAGCTGAAGAAAGTTCAGCAAGGCTGTTCAGGTGAGATTGTAGGTGTTACATTTCAAACTTATTTGTAATATAACTGGGGTCTCAAACATGTGTCCTTTCTCGAAATTGGTAAATCATGTGGCAAATAAGCCATGCTGTGTTAGAGCGGCAGAAATGTTTTTAAAGATGACCGTTTGAGCACATGACTGTTAAAGTCACCATGAAAGGGAAGTTTCTTCTCTATAGTGTCGTGTATCCGAGTGAAGTGGATATACGGATAAATCTGGAACAAGAACAAATGTAGGCGGAGAATCAGAGAAGAGATGCTGCAAGAAGAACTTATTCTGATAGAATTGCATCTACACGTCTACTAACTCTCATTAAAATGTTAGTAGAGTTTTAGTAGACTGGTAGGTTTAGGGTTAGAATAAGTAGAATAGCTGAAAATTTACTAATAGTCAGTAGAGTGTCTGTTGGAGGAGCATCACAATAAAGAGATAGCAGATATTGAGCAGAAAGTCTACTAATACTCTAATGAGAGTTAATTGACATGTAGTTTCAAAGTTACTTATAGTCAACATAATGTTCAAAAGGGACCATCAAAATAAAGTGTTACCAAGATTATTAACACAATAATGATGTGCACCCATAAGTAAGTAATAATAAACACTGCACTATTCCATAAAAAAAACCAAGAGTTGTCAATTTTGATTTATGGTGACTGATTTCAGGTTGAGCATCCATGTTTACTCCATTGAAAGCAGTCGGTTAGGTTCAGTTTTGTACCTAGTTATTACACAGTTGTTGCAAAAACTGTAGATGTTCATGGCATGCAGAACATGACTGTAACATACAGCGCTACATAGAACAGACTAAACAGCTGTTTACATGATGCTCCTCACGAGGAGCAAACAGAAGGAATGAGTATAAAGAGTGACGAGCAGTGTTGGGGTAACTCATTACAAGTAACTTTGTTATGTAATTATGTAAGAGTTATGTAATCAGATTACTTTTTCAAGGAACTTGTAAAAGGAACACATTACTTTTAAATTTACAACAAAATATAACATTTTCAAATGTTACTTTGTTTTCCCATTTATTCAGGACAGCTGAATAAATGCAGAGCTGAAGGACAGCTCTCCTGTCCTTGTGAGACAAATCGAAGTGCAGAGGCGTTGTGTGTGAACATGATGTTATTGAAGATCTGTGAGCATTTACTCATCTCACTTACACAAAGATTAAATATTCCTCAAAATGAATAAAATAAGTGAAATGTAGAATAAGAATACTATGCAAACCTCCAATAACTAAATATGTTAATTAAAACATACATTTTTATACATTTAATCTCACTTTATTGACCAATGTACTTGCTTCTGACCTTCGATGATTCAGTTAAACCATAAGCAAAAATTACTATAGATTTTTAGATATTTATTGGTAAAGTGTTCAACTTTCATCTCCTGCATCCTATTCTTCTGTTATCCAGAACAGCAGTGCTGTTTATCCTGTGCAGTCTCTTGCTGCTAGAGTTCATGAGCAGAGGAATCATAAGCAGATCCACAGGAGCGCGGCGAGCAGCAGCTGCAGTGTGTGTGTGTGTGTGTGTGGCCGCCAGAGGGTGGCGCTGTTGCACAGGTCCGAGTCACAGCAGTGGATGCTCACGCCGGGCAGTTCCTTCTGCTGACAGTGGCGAGAGGTGGCGCATCCACTGGTGAGGACGATTCCCAGCGCCGCTACAGAGAGGGTGGAGAAGGAGCGAGAGAGGGGGGGAGAAGGAGAGAGAGGGGGGAGGAGAAGGAGAGAGAGAGAGAGGGGGAGAAGAAGAGAGAGAGAGAGGGGGAGAAGAAGAGAGAGAGAGAGGGGGGGAGAAGGAGAGAGAGGGGGGGGGGAGAAGGAGAGAGAGGGGGGAGAAGGAGAGAGAGAGAGGGGGGGAGAAGGAGAGAGAGAGAGGGGGGAGAAGGAGCGAGAGAGGGGGGGAGAAGGAGAGAGAGGGGGGGGGAGAAGGAGAGAGAGGGGGGGGGGAGAAGGAGAGAGAGAGAGGGGGGGAGAAGGAGAGAGAGGGGGGGGGGAGAAGGAGAGAGAGGGGGGAGAAGGAGAGAGAGAGAGGGGGGAGAAGGAGCGAGAGAGGGGGGGAGAAGGAGAGAGAGGGGGGGGGAGAAGGAGAGAGAGGGGTAGGGAGGGTTAGAGAGAAGAGATAGAGATAGAGAGAGAGCTGTCAGTCACAGAAAACAGCTGTCACTCACTTCTGATCTTCACCGTGTCACTGGAGTGCGTGTGTGTCTCAAGGCTGATAATTAAACTCATTAATAACGAGGCTCAGGGACTCGTGTGTCACCGTGACCATCATGCGGCCACTGAAGTCAATCTACATACAAAACGTCTCTCTCGATAGGAATCAAATCTGTTTATTGCAATACATGAAACCCCAGCGAATAGGGACAATTTGTTATGAACAAACGTTCCTCCAGTAATTTAGAACATCTTAGTTGGGCGTTAAAAAAATTAACGTTTTTTAAATGTTTCAGAAAGTTCAGAGAACTTTCAAAAGTGATGTTTGAAGAATGATAAAATGGAATGTTACTTATGTTACTGAATGTATTACTGATGATGTTACTTATGTTACTGAATGTATTACTGATGATGTCACTTATGTTACTGAAGGTGTTACTGATGATGTCACTTATGTTACTGAAGGTGTTACTGATTATGTCACTTATGTTACTGAAGGTGTTACTGATTATGTAACATGTTACTGAAGGTGTTACTGATGGTGTTACTTTTGTTACTGAAGGTGTTACTGAAGGTGTTACTGATGATGTTACTTATGTTACTGAAGGTGTTACTGATGATGTTACTTATGTTACTGACGGTTTTACTGATTATGTAACTTGTGTTACTGAAGGTGTTACTGATGATGTAACTTATGCTACTGAAGGTGTTACTGATGGTGTTACTGATGATGTTACTTATGTTACTGATGGTGTGACTGATTATGTTACTTGTGTTACTGATGGTGTTACTGATTATGTAACTTATGTTACTGAAGGTGTTAATGATGGTGTTACTTTTGTTACTGAAGGTGTTACTGATTATGTAACTTATGTTACTGAAGGTGTTACTGATTATGTAACATGTTACTGAAGGTGGTACTGATGATGTAACTTATGTTACTGAAGGTGTTACTGATTATGTTACTTATGTTACTGACGGTTTTACTGATTATGTAACTTGTGTTACTGAAGGTGTTACTGATTATGTAACTTGTGTTACTGATGGTGTTACTGATTATGTAACTTATGTTACTGAAGGTGTTAATGATGGTGTTACTTTTGTTACTGAAGGTGTTACTGAAGGTGTTACTGATGATGTTACTTATGTTACTGAAGGTGTTACTGATGATGTTACTTATGTTACTGACGGTTTTACTGATTATGTAACTTATGTTACTGAAGGTGTTACTGATTATGTAACATGTTACTGAAGGTGTTACTGATGGTGTTACTTTTGTTACTGAAGGTGTTACTGAAGGTGTTACTGATGATGTTACTTATGTTACTGAAGGTGTTACTGATGATGTTACTTATGTTACTGACGGTTTTACTGATTATGTAACTTGTGTTACTGAAGGTGTTACTGATGATGTAACTTATGCTACTGAAGGTGTTACTGATGGTGTTACTGATGATGTTACTTATGTTACTGATGGTGTGACTGATTATGTTACTTGTGTTACTGATGGTGTTACTGATTATGTAACTTATGTTACTGAAGGTGTTAATGATGGTGTTACTTTTGTTACTGAAGGTGTTACTGATTATGTAACTTATGTTACTGAAGGTGTTACTGATTATGTAACATGTTACTGAAGGTGGTACTGATGATGTAACTTATGTTACTGAAGGTGTTACTGATTATGTTACTTATGTTACTGACGGTTTTACTGATTATGTAACATGTTACTGAAGGTGTTACTGATGGTGTTACTTTTGTTACTGAATGTGTTACTGATTATGTAACTTATGCTACTGATGGTGTTACTGATGATGTTACTTATGTTACTGAATGTATTACTGATGATGTCACTTATGTTACTGAAGGTGTTACTGATGATGTTACTTATGTTACTGACGGTTTTACTGATTATGTAACTTGTGTTACTGAAGGTGTTACTGATTATGTAACTTATGCTACTGAAGGTGTTACTGATGATGTAACTTATGTTACTGAAGGTGTAACTGATGCTGTTACTTTTGTTACTGAATGTGTTACTGATTATGTTACTGATGATGTTTCTTATGTTACTGATGGTGTTACTGATGTAACTGCTGATGTTACTAATGTTGTTACTGATGTTACTAATTGTGGCGAGGGGGCGTGGTTCAGCGAAGTCTGTAGCGGGAGAGAGAGGACGGAGCCGAGCGGTGAGTAAGTGGGTCAAGTGCAAAATGACGAACACCTGTCTCTGATTGCAGTAATTGGCGTGGGGAGACCGCATAAAAGCAGGCTGGTGTGAGAGAACGAGACGAGAGAGAGTTGGACTGGGACTGTGCGTGAGACTGCTGCCAGAGAGCCTGAGAAAAATCCAAAGAGAAAGAGATCATCTTGAGTGTTGAATGCTCGACACTGTGTTGCTGTGGCGACACGGTGAATGCGCTACTGTGCGCCTCTTTTTGTTTATTTATTTTTGTTTGAATTAAATAAAAGCCGCAAGTCCCAGTCAAGCCGACCCCTGTCTTCTTCCATCACCCTTAAACCTGAACCATCGTTACACTAATGTTGTTACTGATGGTGTTACTGATGTCTTCGTTCTTGGAGTTTTTGGTAAATGTTCTTTAAGGAAACAGGACTTGTCTTTAATCCAGTGTGGTATGGAGATAATTAGTTGGAACGCAACTGCATCAGGTCTTTAAAAGATATTTTAGATATTTTTAGACATTACACGTGTGCGCTACAACTGTTCATGAACAGACACTTCTGAGATAATTGAGAGATCAGCAGTGTGCTTGACATGAACTACATCAACAGACCGGTTAGTCAGATGTGCTGGTTAATTTAGACTTGCAAAGTTTTGTTGTTTTCACGCAATTGTTAGTTTTAGCGCACAATAAAGGGTTTCACTTCATTTTGATGGTCCCTTTAACACATTCTGTTGACTACAAGTAATGTTGCACCTTCATGTCTACTAACTCTCATTAGAGTGTTATAGAGTATTAGTGGACTGGTAGGGTTAGAATATGTTGACATGTAGTTGCAAAGTTACTTATAGTCAGATGAATGTTTGTTGGAGGAGCATCACAATAAAGAGTTAGCAGATATCAACCAGACAGTCTACTAATACTCCAATGAGAGTTATTTGTATTTAAATACATGTAGTTGCAAAGTTACTTATAGTCAACAGAATGTTCAAAAGGGACCATCAGAATAAAGTGTTACCCAATAAAGTCCATGTATAGCAGCTGATAGCATCACTGTAAAAAATCTTGTCTGTTTAATCGTATAAAATGAAGCTGAAATGGGTTCAGTATTTTGGAAATGCTGTGAATTATTTGTCATATGTCATTTGTACAGTGAGCAGGACTGTAAAGGTGTTACACAACGCTTCAGTGGAGTAAGCGCTGGGATTAAAGAAACACCGGTGTGTGTTCATCAGCACTCCTCCAGCCCCGGTTCTCCTGAGCCAACGCTGCGTCAGCCCTTCGCTTCAGACAGGAGATTGGCGTGGACGTCAGCGCGCTTCAGGACTGACCAGTCTAATGTTAACAGACTGAGACTGATGTGTTTCTGAACACTGAAAAATCATGGATTCTCTGTGAATCGACTCATATTTGAAGGAACACATGATCACCAGCTGCATTAGTATTTCAGCTGGAAGGATAGTGACCGTTTGGCCAATATCCAGTCGACATACAGTCCCAGCTGACAGATATAAGTTCAGAGAACGATTCGCTGACGTTTCCGTTACGGACGCATGTAATTCTGGAAGCACGCGGATATCACATCGCTGTAATTACTTTTCCCTTCAAAAAATAAAGGGATTATTGTGTAATTTAATTAGTTATTTCTGATGTAATTTCATCATTCTATTTTAAACAGTGGAATTATCATTAAAATGTAATGTTTCTCATGTATGTCATGTTTTTCACACAATCATGTTTTTAATGTAACATCCTCCCTTTGGTCAGTTTAAGAATTATTTATGCAATTTTATATTCATTTGTAAGAATTAAAAGAGCAGTTTTATTTCTATCCTTGTATTGTTCAACTGGTCGAGGCTGATTTGGAATTTAAAGTAATGCAACAAAAAATAATTCTGAATGTTCTCCAAACGTTTAAAATGTCCAGTTTTTAAAACCGTTTTTTCTTGGTTATATGAACATTAAGGGAACATTACATTGTATTATTCTTCAAACATTATGGGAACGTTACTTTCTCGGAACGTTCTGAAACCCGTAGAAATGTACTATACAAAACATTTTATTTTTGTTGAGTTTTGCTTGCTTCACAAAAGCTGAGAAGACTTTTTTGTTTGTTTTAAGCTCAAGTACATTGGACAAATCAATTTAAAAAAAAAAACACAGTAAATTGAGTTTAGTGTTCTAAACTATTATTATTTTTTTACAGTGAGAGTGAGGTCTCTATTTTGGCTGGTCACTGTAAAAAATACTTTTCAAAGTTAAATAAAACAAAAATGATTGGAGTATGTTTTACATAATACTACTTTAGTCTTTCTACTTAAAAATTTCACATTTAATTCAACATTGTAATTACTGGAGAAATGTACTAGTCATTTCTGAGTGATATTTTCCAATATTTTTGAGTGTCGATGCATCCCACAGATGTCAGATATTGCTGAGGTCATTTCCTGTTGAGTGTTTGAATGTGCAGAGAACAGCAGAAGATTAAGCTCTGTAATCTTTGCATATGTGGGTCAGTGTGTGTTCCTGTGTTCGGCACTGACTCACTGCTCTCGGTCTTGATGCAGAAGCGGTGCTTGAAGCCCTTGTGCGAGTGTGTGCACGTGATGACCTCGGGACGCCCACAGCCCACGTCCACATACTTCTGCCCGTGGAACACGTTACACCCGTAACACTGCAGGCCGTCCACTGAGAACACAACACCAGAACACTGAGAACACAACACCAGAACACTGAGAACACAACACCAGAACACTGAGAACACAACACCAGAACACTGAGAACACAACACCAACACACTGAGAACACAACTCCAGAACACTGAGAACACAACACCAATACACTGAGAACACAACACCAGAACACTGAGAACACAACACCAGAACACTGAGAACACAACACCAACACACTGAGAACACAACACCAGAACACTGAGAACACAACACCAATACACTGAGAACACAACACCAGAACACTGAGAACACAACACCAGAACACTGAGAACACAACACCAGAACACTGAGAACACAACACCAACACACTGAGAACACAACACCAGAACACTGAGAACACAACACCAATACACTGAGAACACAACACCAGAACACTGAGAACACAACACAGACACACTGAGAACACAACACCAGAACACTGAGAACACAACACCGACACACTGAGAACACAACACCAGAACACTGAGAACACAACACCAACACACTGAGAACACAACACCAGAACACTGAGAACACAACACCAATACACTGAGAACACAACACCAGAACACTGAGAACACAACACCAATACACTGAGAACACAACACCAGAACACTGAGAACACAACACCAACACACTGAGAACACAACACCAGAACACTGAGAACACAACACCAATACACTGAGAACACAACACCAGAACACTGAGAACACAACACCAGAACACTGAGAACACAACACCAGAACACTGAGAACACAACACCAACACACTGAGAACACAACACCAGAACACTGAGAACACAACACCAATACACTGAGAACACAACACCAGAACACTGAGAACACAACACAGACACACTGAGAACACAACACCAGAACACTGAGAACACAACACCGACACACTGAGAACACAACACCAGAACACTGAGAACACAACACCAACACACTGAGAACACAACACCAGAACACTGAGAACACAACACCAGAACACTGAGAACACAACACCAGAACACTGAGAACACAACACCAGAACACTGAGAACACAACACCAACACACTGAGAACACAACACCAGAACACTGAGAACACAACACCAGAACACTGAGAACACAACACCGACACACTGAGAACACAACACCAGAACACTGAGAACACAACACCAGAACACTGAGAACACAACACCAACACACTGAGAACACAACACCAGAACACTGAGAACACAACACCAGAACACTGAGAACACAACACCAGAACACTGAGAACACAACACAACACCAGAACACTGAGAACACAACACCGACACACTGAGAACACAACACCAGAACACTGAGAACACAACACCAGAACACTGAGAACACAACACCAACACACTGAGAACACAACACCAACACACTGAGAACACAACACCAGAACACTGAGAACACAACACCAACACACTGAGAACACAACACCGACACACTGAGAACACAACACCGACACACTGAGAACACAACACCAGAACACTGAGAACACAACACCAACACACTGAGAACACAACACCAGAACACTGAGAACACAACACCAACACACTGAGAACACAACACCAGAACACTGAGAACACAACACCGACACACTGAGAACACAACACCAGAACACTGAGAACACAACACCAGAACACTGAGAACACAACACCAGAACACTGAGAATACAACACCAGAACACTGAGAACACAACACCAGAACACTGAGAACACAACACCAGAACACTGAGAACACAACACCGACACACTGAGAACACAACACCAGAACACTGAGAACACAACACAGACACACTGAGAACACAACACCAGAACACTGAGAACACAACACCAACACACTGAGAACACAACACCAGAACACTGAGAACACAACACCAACACACTGAGAACACAACACCAGAACACTGAGAACACAACACCAACACACTGATAACACAACACCAGAACACTGAGAACACAACACCAGAACACTGAGAACACAACACCAGAACACTGAGAACACAACACCAACACACTGAGAACACAACACCAACACACTGAGAACACAACACCAGAACACTGAGAACACAACACCAACACACTGAGAACACAACACCAACACACTGAGAACACAACACCAGAACACTGAGAACACAACACCAGAACACTGAGAACACAACACCAACACACTGAGAACACAACACCAGAACACTGAGAACACAACACCAGAACACTGAGAACACAACACCAACACACTGAGAACACAACACCAACACACTGAGAACACAACACCAGAAAACTGAGAACACAACACCAGAACACTGAGAACACAACACCAACACACTGAGAACACAACACCAGAACACAACACCGACACACTTAGAACACAACACAACACCAACACACTGAGAACACAACACCAGAACACAACACCAACACACTGAGAACACAACACCAGAACACAACACAGACACACTGAGAACACAACACCAGTACACACTGAGAACACAACACCAGAACACAACACCGACACACTTAGAACACAACACAACACCAACACACTGAGAACACAACACCAGAACACAACACCAACACACTGAGAACACAACACAACACCAACACACTGAGAACACAACACCAGAACACTGAGAACACAACACCGACACACTGAGAACACAACACCAGAACACTGAGAACACAACACCAGAACACAACACCAGAACACAACACCGACACACTGAGAACACAACACCAGAACACAACACCGACACACTAAGAACACAACACCAGAACACTGAGAACACAACACTGACACACAAACACAGACACACTGAGAACACAAAACCAACACACTGAGAACACAACACCAGAACACAACACAGACACACTGAGAACACAACACCGACACACAAACACAGACACCCTGAGAACACAACACTGACACACAAACACAGACCCACTGAGAACACAATACTGACACACAAACACAGACACACTGAGAACACAAAACCAACACCCTGAGAACACAACACCAGAACACTGAGAACACAACACCAGCACACAAACACAGACACACTGAGAACACAAAACCAACACACTGAGAACACAAAACCAACACACTGAGAAAACAACACAAAACCGACACACTGAGAACACAAAACTGACACACTGAGAACACAAACACCAACACACTCAGAACACAACACTGACACACTGAGAACACAAAACTGACACACTGAGAACACAAACACCAACACACTCAGAACACAACACTGACACACTGAGAACACAACACTGACACACTGAGAACACAAAACCGACACACTGAGAAGACAACACCGACACACAAACACAGACACACTAAGAACACAAAACTGACATACTGAGAACACAAACACACTCAGAACACAACACTCAAGGTCACTGCAAACTCACAGAACACAGCACGACACACAAACACAGACACACTGAGAACACAAAACCAACACACTGAGAACACAACACCGACACACAAACACAGACACACTGAGAACACAACACCAGAACACTGAGAACACAACACCAGAACACTGAGAACACAAAACCAACACACTGAGAACACAACACCGACACACAAACACAGACACACTGAGAACACAAAACCAACACACTGAGAACACAAAACCAACACACTGAGAAAACAACACAAAACCGACACACTGAGAACACAACACCAACACACTGAGAACACAACACTGACACACTGAGAACACAAAACTGACACACTGAGAACACAAACACCGACACACTCAGAACACAACACTCAAGGTCACCGCAAACTCACAGTCCATTCCTCTCCATAACAAACTCACATTCAAGACAATAATTCACGAGTTCACACGTACATGAAATCAGATGTAGTAATGTATGTGTATTTGGCGTGCAGTCCGGGAGAGGGTTCTGAGCTCGAAATCTGGCCTGAACCCAGAGTACTCCCCCTTTACTGGGATAGAGACCAGCCGAGAGTGAGGAGATGGGGTGGTGGAGGGATGCTGGGAAACTGTCATGGGACAGAGGTGAGGGAAGGCTATATTCATACCTGAACGTGCTCCTTCCAAACTTTATTACATAAAACTTAATTAAGAGAGAGAATACACAACAAGCCACAAAAGATAGTGAAAATGGTAAAACTTTACAATAAGGTTCATTAGTTAACATGAACTAAGAATGAAGAATAATTCTACAGAATTTACTGATCTTAGTTAATATTAATTTCAACATTTACGAATACGTTATTAAAAGCAAAGGTTGTATTTGATAACATTGTAGATTTTGTGCTATCAAAAATACACAGAGGCAGGATTGCAGTGTCACAACAACAAAAGATGCGCATTAACCCAACTCCCAAACTCTCATGAACGCCTTCTTAAAGGTGACATGTCCCATATACATGCGTGTCGGTGATGTGTGTGTTACGTCAGTAGATCAGTGGTGTGTGTGTTACGTCAGTAGATCAGTGGTGTGTGTGTTACGTCAGTAGATCAGTGGTGTGTGTGTTACGTCAGTAGATCAGTGGTGTGTGTGTTACGTCAGTAGATCAGTGGTGTGTGTGTTATGTCAGTAGATCAGTGGTGTTTGTGTGTGTTACGTCAGTAGATCAGTGGTGTGTGTGTTACGTCAGTAGATCAGTGGTGTGTGAGTTACGTCAGTAGATCAGTGGTGTGTGTGTTACGTCAGTAGATCAGTGGTGTGTGTGTTACGTCAGTAGATCAGTGTTGTGTGTGTTACGTCAGTAGATCAGTGGTGTGTGTGTTACGTCAGTAGATCAGTGTTGTGTGTGTTACGTCAGTAGATCAGTGGTGTGTGTGTTACGTCAGTAGATCAGTGGTGTGTGAGTTACGTCAGTAGATCAGTGGTGTGTGAGTTGCGTCAGTAGATCAGTGGTGTGTGAGTTTGTATCTGCCCCTACACAGGTCCCCCCAGAATTCACCAACACTGGCAACAGCAGCTTGCTTGGAGCTCGAACTTGTCTCCCTGAATGTGTGAAGTGACGTGAATCAGCAGCTGAACTTCTTGAGCAGTCTGAGATTCCTCCCCGGAGGCTGTTTCCTTGTTGGTGGCTGGAACCTGCTCCCCATGAGCTGGTTTGAGTCGATCGACGGTGACTCGTTCTGGGCGTCCTCCTATATCGACTAGAAAGGTTTTGGCTCCAGCTTCCAGAACCCGAAACGGACACATCGTACGTGGGTCGCAGAGAATTGTTGTACATCCCCTGTTGTCGTTGAGGTCAAAGGTACTGCCTCCGGCCACCTGCTGGTTGGATCCACCATAGGCAGAAGATGAGTAAACCCCCAGGAGGGTGGCAGTGGACCCGCAGGTCGACGTTGACGTGGTCAGAACGTCGCTCTGGTACCTCGAAAGTTTCCAGTAGTGCCTTGACGTGTCTTTGTACTTTAGCCCGCTGACATGCTACACAAGCTGAAACCCAGTTTTCGACAAGGTCTGAGGAACAGCTCGCCTCCACTGTCCAGGTAACACTGGTCGAGGGTAGTCCCTGGAGACATCACACATCAGTGTAACTCCTGCGTCTGTAAAGCGGACATCTGCTATTTTCAAACGTGAGACAGCTGTTCTGAATGCCTGTACCTCAGAATCAGAGTTCTGGTCAGCTGCTAAACGAACAAAGTCTATACCCAAGTGCACTGCTTGCACTGGTGTCCTGGAAAGACAATCTGCCACCACGTTGCTTTTTGCTTCGATGTGCTTGATATCTGAACTCGGATATGAAAGCCAGGTGGCGTTGTTGTCTTGTCGACCAGGGATCAGAAACTTTAGACATGGCATGAACCAAGGGTTTGTGATCTACAAATGCTGTGAAAACAGGTCCCTCCAAAAAGAAACAGAAGGTTCTTACTGCAAAGTACAGTGCGAGCAACTCTCTGTCAAATGCGCAGTACTTCTGCTCATTTGGGCATAGCTGGCGACTAAAAAATGCAAGCGGTTGCCAAACACCGCCAACCAGCTGTTCGTGTAGAGCGCCGACAGCGCACCTAGACATCTCCTCTGACTAGGAAATCGTTTTGTTCTTGCTGTGTCCTTTGAAGGCCCTGTACAAAGGATGCATGAGCTCGGCTGCCCGAGGAATGAAACGGTGATAGAAATTCACCATCCCCACAAACTCCTGTAGTCCTTTGGTTGTCTGGGGAACAGGGAACTGTGTAATGATGTCGACTGTGTCTGGTAGGGGAACTGGCCCTTCTCCTGTGATTCGATGACCAAGAAAGTTGATAGCAGCCAGGCCAAACATACACTTACTGGGGTTAATTATCAAGCCATGTTGGCTGAGGTGAGCGAACAGCAAGGTGCTCTGATCTAGAGGTGCTGACGACTAAAATGTCATCCAAGTACACAAATAAAAAGTCCAGATCTCATGGGATTGAGTCCATCATGCGCTGAAAGGTTTGTGCCGCATTTTTGATCCCAAAAGGCATCCGCAAAAATTCCAAAAGGCCAAATGGTGCTATCACTGCTGTTTTTGGGATGTCTTCATGGAATACTGGCACCTGATGGTACCCTCAAACAAGGTCCACCTTTGAGAAAATAGTTTTCCCAGCCAGGCGGGCTGAAAAGTCCTGAATGTGTGGAAC
>JAULUF010000024.1:387500-415000 GCA_031834385.1 Semotilus atromaculatus
CTGACAGTAGTTTTCAGGTAGAGAAATTTAATAAAGCAAGCAAATGTAAAATAACAATGCATAGTCTTCACTGTCTAAATTAAACATCATTATTAACAAATGCTTATTAAAGTTATTAAGTCCAGAGCAGTGAGTGATTTTATCTTTGTCTTTTGTTGTTTGATTAGGCCTAACATTAGAAACACAGGAATATTAGGCTGCTGTCACTTTAAGAGCAAATTCACTGATCCAAACACTAATACTGAAACACATGCGTTTACTTTCTCAACTGTTACGTTCACTTAAGCCATTAGTCCCATCCAGCCCAGACCCTTCACCGCTGGTCCCGTTCAGCCCAGAGCCAGAGACTGGTCATGTCAGCCCAGTCAGAGAAGGTTCACGTCCCAGAGCCTGTCCCGGGGGTTGTCCTAACTCTGTCACTCTCCTCAAGTATTTTTTTTTGGGTGGGGGGGGGCATAGGTCCTCTCCGCCATGGCCACCTGAAGGGTCCTCTCCGCCATGGCCACCTGAAGGGTCCTCTCCGCCATGGCCACCTGAAGGGTCCTCTCCGCCATGGCCACCGGAAGGGTCCTCTCCGCCATGGCCACCGGAAAGGTCCTCTCCGCCATGGCCACCTGAAGGGTCCTCTCCGCCATGGCCACCTGAAGGGTCCTCTCCGCCATGGCCACCGGAAGGGTCCTCTCCGCCATGGCCACCGGAAGGGTCCTCTCCGCCATGGCCACCGGAAGGGTCCTCTCCGCCATGGCCACCGGAAGGGTCCTCTCCGCCATGGCCACCTGAAGGGTCCTCTCCGCCATGGCCACCGGAAGGGTCCTCTCCGCCATGGCCACCTGAAGGGTCCTCTCCGCCATGGCCACCGGAAGGGTCCTCTCCGCCATGGCCACCGGAAGGGTCCTCTCCGCCATGGCCACCGGAAGGGTCCTCTCCGCCATGGCCACCGGAAGGGTCCTCTCCGCCATGGCCACCGGAAGGGTCCTTCATTGTGTCTTTGGTTCAGTCCTGTGTTCCAGTTTTTTCCGCTCCTCATTAGTGTTCATCGTTGTCATCTGGTTTCTGTTCATTAGTGTCTGTATTTAGTTCCTTTCTGTTCCGTTAGTCCCTGTCCGTTCAACATGTTATCACCAGTGAGTGTACCTTCTGCTTATCTGCCTGTTTTGTACCCTGTGAGTTTATTACTGTAAGTAAAGTTGTTATTGGAAATACGCCTTCTCGTCTTCCTCTGCATACACCACCCGTGACAAGCACCGGTCCGTCCCGAGTGTGTTTCTGAGCGTGTGTGTCCTGGCGAGTGTCTGAGCGTGTGTGTCCTGGCAAGTGTCTGAGCGTTTGTGTGTGTCCTGGCGAGTGTCTGAGCGTGTGTGTGTGTCCTGGCGAGATTCTGAGCGTGTGTGTCCTGGCGAGTGTCTGAGCGTGTGTGTCCTGGCGAGTGTCTGAGCGTGTGTGTCCTGGTGAGTGTCTGAGCGTGTGTGTCCTGGCGAGTGTCTGAGCGTGTGTGTCCTGGTGAGTGTCTGAGTGTGTGTGTCCTGGCGAGTGTCTGAGCGTGTGTGTCCTGGCGAGTGTCTGAGCGTGTGTGTCCTGGTGAGTGTCTGAGCGTGTGTGTCCTGGCGAGTGTCTGAGCGTGTGTGTCCTGGCGAGTGTCTGAGCGTGTGTGTCCTGGCCAGTGTCTGAGCGTGTGTGTCCTGGTGAGTGTCTGAGCGTGTGTGTCCTGGCCAGTGTCTGAGCGTGTGTGTCCTGGCGAGTGTCTGAGCGTGTGTGTCCTGGCCAGTGTCTGAGCGTGTGTGTCCTGGCGAGTGTCTGAGTGTGTGTGTCCTGGTGAGTGTCTGAGTGTGTGTGTCCTGGCCAGTGTCTGAGCGTGTGTGTCCTGGCGAGTGTCTGAGCGTGTGTGTCCTGGCCAGTGTCTGAGCGTGTGTGTCCTGGCGAGTGTCTGAGTGTGTGTGTCCTGGTGAGTGTCTGAGCGTGTGTGTCCTGGTGAGTGTCTGAGTGTGTGTGTCCTGGTGAGTGTCTGAGTGTGTGTGTCCTGGCGAGTGTCTGAGCGTGTGTGTCCTGGCGAGTGTCTGAGCGTGTGTGTCCTGGTGAGTGTCTGAGCGTGTGTGTCCTGGCGAGTGTCTGAGCGTGTGTGTCCTGGCGAGTGTCTGAGCGTGTGTGTCCTGGCCAGTGTCTGAGCGTGTGTGTCCTGGTGAGTGTCTGAGCGTGTGTGTCCTGGCCAGTGTCTGAGCGTGTGTGTCCTGGCGAGTGTCTGAGCGTGTGTGTCCTGGCCAGTGTCTGAGCGTGTGTGTCCTGGCGAGTGTCTGAGCGTGTGTGTCCTGGCCAGTGTCTGAGCGTGTGTGTCCTGGCCAGTGTCTGAGCGTGTGTGTCCTGGCCAGTGTCTGAGCGTGTGTGTCCTGGCCAGTGTCTGAGCGTGTGTGTCCTGGCCAGTGTCTGAGCGTGTGTGTCCTGGTGAGTGTCTGAGCGTGTGTGTCCTGGTGAGTGTCTGAGCGTGTGTGTCCTGGCGAGTGTCTGAGCGTGTTTGTCCTGGCGAGTGTCTGAGCGTGTGTGTCCTGGCCAGTGTCTGAGCGTGTGTGTCCTGGCGAGTGTCTGAGCGTGTGTGTCCTGGCGAGTGTCTGAGCGTGTGTGTCCTGGTGAGTGTCTGAGCGTGTGTGTCCTGGCGAGTGTCTGAGCGTGTGTGTCCTGGTGAGTGTCTGAGCGTGTGTGTCCTGGCCAGTGTCTGAGCGTGTGTGTCCTGGCGAGTGTCTGAGCGTGTGTGTCCTGGCCAGTGTCTGAGCGTGTGTGTCCTGGCGAGTGTCTGAGCGTGTGTGTCCTGGCGAGTGTCTGAGCGTGTGTGTCCTGGTGAGTGTCTGAGCGTGTGTGTCCTGGCGAGTGTCTGAGCGTGTGTGTCCTGGTGAGTGTCTGAGCGTGTGTGTCCTGGCCAGTGTCTGAGCGTGTGTGTCCTGGCGAGTGTCTGAGCGTGTGTGTCCTGGCGAGTGTCTGAGCGTGTGTGTCCTGGTGAGTGTCTGAGCGTGTGTGTCCTGGCGAGTGTCTGAGCGTGTGTGTCCTGGCCAGTGTCTGAGCGTGTGTGTCCTGGCGAGTGTCTGAGCGTGTGTGTCCTGGCGAGTGTCTGAGCGTGTGTGTCCTGGCGAGTGTCTGAGCGTGTGTGTCCTGGCCAGTGTCTGAGCGTGTGTGTCCTTGTGAGTGTCTGAGCGTGTGTGTCCTGGCGAGTGTCTGAGCGTGTGTGTCCTGGCGAGTGTCTGAGCGTGTGTGTCCTGGCGAGTGTCTGAGCGTGTGTGTCCTTGTGAGTGTCTGAGCGTGTGTGTCCTGGCCAGTGTCTGAGCGTGTGTGTCCTGGCCAGTGTCTGAGCGTGTGTGTCCTGGCGAGTGTCTGAGCGTGTGTGTCCTGGCGAGTGTCTGAGCGTGTGTGTCCTGGCGAGTGTCTGTGCGTGTGTGTCCTGGCGAGTGTCTGAGCGTGTGTGTCCTGGCGAGTGTCTGAGCGTGTGTGTCCTGGCGAGTGTCTGAGCGTGTGTGTCCTGGTGAGTGTCTGAGCGTGTGTGTCCTGGCGAGTGTCTGAGCGTGTGTGTCCTGGC
This sequence comes from Semotilus atromaculatus, assembly GCA_031834385.1. NCBI lineage: Eukaryota > Metazoa > Chordata > Actinopteri > Cypriniformes > Leuciscidae > Semotilus > Semotilus atromaculatus. The sequence continues at coordinate 391,057 of JAULUF010000024.1, forward strand.
CAGTGTCTGAGCGTGTGTGTCCTGGTGAGTGTCTGAACGTGTGTGTCCTGGCGAGTGTCTGAGCGTGTGTGTCCTGGCCAGTGTCTGAGCGTGTGTGTCCTGGCCAGTGTCTGAGCGTGTGTGTCCTGGTGAGTGTCTGAGCGTGTGTGTCCTGGCGAGTGTCTGAGCGTGTGTGTCCTGGCGAGTGTCTGAGCGTGTGTGTCCTGGTGAATGTCTGAGCGTGTGTGTCCTGGTGAGTGTCTGAGCGTGTGTGTCCTGGCGAGTGTCTGAGCGTGTGTGTCCTGGCGAGTGTCTGAGCGTGTGTGTCCTGGTGAGTGTCTGAGCGTGTGTGTCCTGGTGAGTGTCTGAGCGTGTGTGTCCTGGCCAGTGTCTGAGCGTGTGTGTCCTGGTGAGTGTCTGAGCGTGTGTGTCCTGGCGAGTGTCTGAGTGTGTGTGTCCTGGTGAGTGTCTGAGCGTGTGTGTCCTGGCGAGTGTCTGAGCGTGTGTGTCCTGGCGAGTGTCTGAGCGTGTGTGTCCTGGCCAGTGTCTGAGCGTGTGTGTCCTGGTGAGTGTCTGAGCGTGTGTGTCCTGGCGAGTGTCTGAGTGTGTGTGTCCTGGTGAGTGTCTGAGCGTGTGTGTCCTGGCGAGTGTCTGAGCGTGTGTGTCCTGGCGAGTGTCTGAGCGTGTGTGTCCTGGCCAGTGTCTGAGCGTGTGTGTCCTGGTGAGTGTCTGAGCGTGTGTGTCCTGGCGAGTGTCTGAGCGTGTGTGTCCTGGTGAGTGTCTGAGCGTGTGTGTCCTGGCCAGTGTCTGAGCGTGTGTGTCCTGGTGAGTGTCTGAGCGTGTGTGTCCTGGCGAGTGTCTGAGTGTGTGTGTCCTGGTGAGTGTCTGAGCGTGTGTGTCCTGGCGAGTGTCTGAGCGTGTGTGTCCTGGCGAGTGTCTGAGCGTGTGTGTCCTGGCCAGTGTCTGAGCGTGTGTGTCCTTGTGAGTGTCTGAGCGTGTGTGTCCTGGCGAGTGTCTGAGCGTGTGTGTCCTGGCGAGTGTCTGAGCGTGTGTGTCCTTGCGAGTGTCTGAGCGTGTGTGTCCTGGCGAGTGTCTGAGCGTGTGTGTCCTGGCCAGTGTCTGAGTGTGTGTGTCCTGGCGAGTGTCTGAGTGTGTGTGTCCTGGCGAGTGTCTGAGCGTGTGTGTCCTGGCGAGTGTCTGTGCGTGTGTGTCCTGGCGAGTGTCTGAGCGTGTGTGTCCTGGCGAGTGTCTGAGCGTGTGTGTCCTGGCGAGTGTCTGAGCGTGTGTGTCCTGGCGAGTGTCTGAGCGTGTGTGTCCTGGCCAGTGTCTGAGCGTGTGTGTCCTGGTGAGTGTCTGAACGTGTGTGTCCTGGCGAGTGTCTGAGCGTGTGTGTCCTGGCGAGTGTCTGAGCGTGTGTGTCCTGGCCAGTGTCTGAGCGTGTGTGTCCTGGTGAGTGTCTGAGCGTGTGTGTCCTGGCGAGTGTCTGAGCGTGTGTGTCCTGGCGAGTGTCTGAGCGTGTGTGTCCTGGCGAGTGTCTGAGCGTGTGTGTCCTGGCGAGTGTCTGAGCGTGTGTGTCCTGGTGAATGTCTGAGCGTGTGTGTCCTGGTGAGTGTCTGAGCGTGTGTCCTGGCGAGTGTCTGAGCGTGTGTGTCCTGGTGAGTGTCTGAGCGTGTGTGTCCTGGCCAGTGTCTGAGCGTGTGTGTCCTGGCGAGTGTCTGAGCGTGTGTGTCCTGGCGAGTGTCTGAGCGTGTGTGTCCTGGCGAGTGTCTGAGCGTGTGTGTCCTGGCCAGTGTCTGAGCGTGTGTGTCCTGGTGAGTGTCTGAGCGTGTGTGTCCTGGTGAGTGTCTGAGCGTGTGTGTCCTGGCGAGTGTCTGAGCGTGTGTGTCCTGGTGAGTGTCTGAGCGTGTGTGTCCTGGCGAGTGTCTGAGCGTGTGTGTCCTGGCGAGTGTCTGAGCGTGTGTGTCCTGGCGAGTGTCTGAGCGTGTGTGTCCTGGCGAGTGTCTGAGCGTGTGTGTCCTGGCGAGTGTCTGAGCGTGTGTGTCCTGGCGAGTGTCTGAGCGTGTGTGTCCTGGCCAGTGTCTGAGCGTGTGTGTCCTGGCGAGTGTCTGAGCGTGTGTGTCCTGGTGAGTGTCTGAGCGTGTGTGTCCTGGCGAGTGTCTGAGCGTGTGTGTCCTGGCGAGTGTCTGAGCGTGTGTGTCCTGGCGAGTGTCTGAGCGTGTGTGTCCTGGCGAGTGTCTGAGCGTGTGTGTCCTGGCGAGTGTCTGAGCGTGTGTGTCCTGGCGAGTGTCTGAGCGTGTGTGTCCTGGCGAGTGTCTGAGCGTGTGTGTCCTGGCGAGTGTCTGAGCGTGTGTGTCCTGGTGAGTGTCTGAGCGTGTGTGTCCTGGCGAGTGTCTGAGCGTGTGTGTCCTGGTGAGTGTCTGAGCGTGTGTGTCCTGGCGAGTGTCTGAGCGTGTGTGTCCTGGTGAGTGTCTGAGCGTGTGTGTCCTGGCGAGTGTCTGAGCGTGTGTGTCCTGGTGAGTGTCTGAGCGTGTGTGTCCTGGTGAGTGTCTGAGCGTGTGTGTCCTGGCCAGTGTCTGAGCGTGTGTGTCCTGGTGAGTGTCTGAGCGTGTGTGTCCTGGCCAGTGTCTGAGCGTGTGTGTCCTGGCCAGTGTCTGAGCGTGTGTGTCCTGGCGAGTGTCTGAGCGTGTGTGTCCTGGCGAGTGTCTGAGCGTGTGTGTCCTGGCCAGTGTCTGAGCGTGTGTGTCCTGGTGAGTGTCTGAGCGTGTGTGTCCTGGCCAGTGTCTGAGCGTGTGTGTCCTGGCGAGTGTCTGAGCGTGTGTGTCCTGGTGAGTGTCTGAGCGTGTGTGTCCTGGCGAGTGTCTGAGCGTGTGTGTCCTGGCGAGTGTCTGAGCGTGTGTGTCCTGCTGAGTGTCTGAGCGTGTGTGTCCTGGCCAGTGTCTGAGCGTGTGTGTCCTGGTGAGTGTCTGAGCGTGTGTGTCCTGGTGAGTGTCTGAGTGTGTGTGTCCTGGTGAGTGTCTGAGCGTGTGTGTCCTGGTGAGTGTCTGAGCGTGTGTGTCCTGGCGAGTGTCTGAGCGTGTGTGTCCTGGCGAGTGTCTGAGCGTGTGTGTCCTGGTGAGTGTCTGAGTGTGTGTGTCCTGGTGAGTGTCTGAGCGTGTGTGTCCTGGTGAGTGTCTGAGTGTGTGTGTCCTGGCCAGTGTCTGAGCGTGTGTGTCCTGGCGAGTGTCTGAGCGTGTGTGTCCTGGCGAGTGTCTGAGCGTGTGTGTCCTGGCCAGTGTCTGAGGGTGTGTGTCCTGGCGAGTGTCTGAGCGTGTGTGTCCTGGCGAGTGTCTGAGCGTGTGTGTCCTGGTGAGTGTCTGAGCGTGTGTGTCCTGGTGAGTGTCTGAGCGTGTGTGTCCTGGTGAGTGTCTGAGTGTGTGTGTCCTGGTGAGTGTCTGAGCGTGTGTGTCCTGGTGAGTGTCTGAGCGTGTGTGTCCTGGTGAGTGTCTGAGTGTGTGTGTCCTGGTGAGTGTCTGAGTGTGTGTGTCCTGGCCAGTGTCTGAAGGTGTGTGTCCTGGCGAGTGTCTGAGCGTGTGTGTCCTGGCGAGTGTCTGAGCGTGTGTGTCCTGGCGAGTGTCTGAGTGTGTGTGTCCTGGCCAGTGTCTGAGGGTGTGTGTCCTGGCGAGTGTCTGAGCGTGTGTGTCCTGGCGAGTGTCTGAGCGTGTGTGTCCTGGCGAGTGTCTGAGTGTGTGTGTCCTGGCCAGTGTCTGAGGGTGTGTGTCCTGGCGAGTGTCTGAGCGTGTGTGTCCTGGCCAGTGTCTGAGGGTGTGTGTCCTGGCCAGTGTCTGAGGGTGTGTGTCCTGGCCAGTGTCTGAGGGTGTGTGTCCTGGCGAGTGTCTGAGCGTGTGTGTCCTGGCCAGTGTCTGAGCGTGTGTGTCCTGGCCAGTGTCTGAGGGTGTGTGTCCTGGCGAGTGTCTGAGCGTGTGTGTCCTGGTGAGTGTCTGAGCGTGTGTGTCCTGGCCAGTGTCTGAGCGTGTGTGTCCTGGCCAGTGTCTGAGCGTGTGTGTCCTGGCCAGTGTCTGAGCGTGTGTGTCCTGGTGAGTGTCTGAGCGTGTGTGTCCTGGCGAGTGTCTGAGCGTGTGTGTCCTGGTGAGTGTCTGAGCGTGTGTGTCCTGGCCAGTGTCTGAGCGTGTGTGTCCTGGCCAGTGTCTGAGCGTGTGTGTCCTGGCGAGTGTCTGAGCGTGTGTGTCCTGGCGAGTGTCTGAGCGTGTGTGTCCTGGCCAGTGTCTGAGCGTGTGTGTCCTGGCCAGTGTCTGAGCGTGTGTGTCCTGGTGAGTGTCTGAGCGTGTGTGTCCTGGCCAGTGTCTGAGCGTGTGTGTCCTGGCCAGTGTCTGAGCGTGTGTGTCCTGGCCAGTGTCTGAGCGTGTGTGTCCTGGCCAGTGTCTGAGCGTGTGTGTCCTGGCCAGTGTCTGAGCGTGTGTGTCCTGGCCAGTGTCTGAGCGTGTGTGTCCTGGCCAGTGTCTGAGCGTGTGTGTCCTGGCCAGTGTCTGAGCGTGTGTGTCCTGGCCAGTGTCTGAGCGTGTGTGTCCTGGCCAGTGTCTGAGCGTGTGTGTCCTGGTGAGTGTCTGAGCGTGTGTGTCCTGGCCAGTGTCTGAGCGTGTGTGTCCTGGTGAGTGTCAGTGTCAGGCCTGTGTATCGGCAGCTTCAGTTCCAGGTGTTGGACAGCTGGAGCTCAGTCTCATCAGGGACGGACTGCAGGTAATAATCACAGCAGACTCCGTCATGATCTGTCAGATCAGTGCATATAATCTGGCCATCGTTGGTTTTCACACATAGACCCAATTTGGTATTATTTTGACTCTCCTCCACCGCTAATCACGGACTAAACCTTTGAGGAGTTTGTGGCAGTTTCTGAGCTCTAGTGAAATGACCCACTGCACTTTTCTGCTGCAAAGCTGATTTTGTGTAAGCGATGTGAGCGGGATTCACAGTAAGCTTTTATTGAAATCAAAATGGAGTTCAGATTGAGGACGGTCGGGTTCAAACAGAGATCTCGCATGATGTACATCTCTAGAAATGAGAGCTTTCATTCAGTGATCAGTGTTTACATCATCACAGTGACGGCAGTCGTATCTCAGACCACAGAAACACTGATCTGCTGGAAGATGCATGAGGCAAACTGAATAACGCTGTAATAATTCATTTATTACATACATTTACATTTAATAATTCATAACCGATTCATTTTAGAATTCAGTTTAAAATCTTGTTGTTTGTTTTTAAAGCTCTTAATGACCAAGCTCCAGTTTAACTAACAGATCTTCTTACTCCTCTGCCACCTTCCAGATTAAGATCTTCAGACAAGGTTCTGTTATCTGTCCCCGCTCCCGTTCAAACTCTAAGGGAGATGGAGCTTTTTCAGTTGCTGCCCCCCGTCTATGGAATCAATTGCCTCTGGACATCCGCCTTGCACCTTCCATTTGCAATTTTAAATCAAAATTGAAAACGTATCTCTATTCCCTGGCGTTTTGATACTTAATATCCTGTTTTAATGCTTGTTTTGATTTTATGTTTCTGTGTTGTTATTTACAAAGTACTATTTTCAGCACTTTGGATAGCTCTGCTATGTTTAAATGTGCTTTATAAATAAAATGTACTTTAATAAACCAATCAGAGCGTCATATCACATTCCCTTTAAGAGCATGATGAACGAGGTGCGCTTGTTCCATGGCGCAATACTATTATAACGGCGCATTTACCAGGCGCGCTTCAGAACCGGTTCACAGCCGAGGAGATCGATGTTCTCGTCAGGGCCGTAAAAGAAAGAGAAGTGACATTGGGGACGGGACAAACACACCCAAATTAGCTTCGGTTATACATGCATATAATAATTTGGGTAAATATGTAGGCTTTATGCCTATTTTTCCCATCATCATGGACACAACATATTGATACTGTGAAGCTGCTTTGATACAATCTGTATTGTGAAAACCACTATATACAGTGAAGAAAATAAGTATTTGAACACCCTGCTATTTTGCAAGTTCTCCCACTTAGAAATCATGGAGGGGTCTGAAATACTTCAGTGTTTAAATACTTATTTTCTTCACTGTATATATATATATATATACTTGACTTGACAACAATGATTTCCCTCATGTTTTAATATTTTTCCTTATAATAATGTATCATTTGCAAAAAGGAAAATGCATCTGTGTAGATGAGAGAATCATCTACAGTTTATGCGCATTGTTCACACTCTGTATTATGACCAAGCATGTGCGCTTAAAATAGCATCTGAATGTACGCTCAACGCCCACTGACTTTTTAGTTTTTTTTCTGGTCAGTGGCGCAATTGTTTTCTGGAACTGTAAAATAGCACCAGGGATTGTTTGCGCCGGAACACGCCTCCTCTTTTGCGCCGACCCGCCCAGGGAGCGCAAGTTCATTCTCTAGTTTGCCGGCGTGCGTCTGTGGAGGGAAAAGTCCGCTTTGCGTGGCTGCAAAATAGGTACATTTGTACATTTACCGATCTATTGTACTAATATCTCTTTTGTAGGATTTTAAAACACTGACAACCACCAATCACAGTGGAGATGAGAGTCACATGATCAAGCCGTCACAAGCAGCTTTTCCACTAGAATGTTAACACCAATATATAGAACACACACACACACACACACACACACCATCAAGGTAACACACATCAATGCAATAAACATTCATTTAACAACATTAAATGTAACATAAAACCTTATGTACCTTATGTGTTATGTACAACTGAATAGAAAAAAAAACTATGAAGAAACTTTCAAAAACTGTAAATTTACCAGTATATTACTGTAATATAGATCTATCACAGTTATTTACCATATATAGTAGTATTTTTACAGTCTTTTGCCATTGATTTTTTACTGTGATACATTAACATCTTTGCTCGTTGTTATTTCATGAAAGATATGGATTATCGAATCAGACTTTATTGTAAAGACTGAGACTTGAACAGGATCTTTATCTAGAGGAAGATGAATGCGACAGGCTTTAGTGCTGATGTTAATTGGACGCTCTGTTTTAACTTTAGCACCACTGGACTGAGCTTTTAAGAGCTGGAGATTAATAATTAATCTGACACAGATATATGACAGGGTCATGTTTAAACGTGAACATTAGAGTCATGATCCACTCAATATTCTCGCTGTCCTCTATATCTCTTATGAACAGAGTCCCTCACATCTGATCGTTTCATCGGGTTTGGGGCCCAAAAATCACTTTATGTCACAATATGAGATGAATCTGGCATTCAGTGTTTCAGGACTAATACCAGCAGCTTTATCCTCCAAATATAATATAATCCCCTGTATATCGTGCGTGAGTGTAAATGCCTGAAAACCTCCTGTCTGCATGTTATTCACTTGAAAGGGAATGAGAGAGATGGCGTCGTGTTTACTGTGCCAGTTTCTGTGAAATCAGGTCAGAACCAGAAGAAATTGCCTGGCTTTTGTAATTGATTATGAAGATCATCTGCTGTCTGATGACACGCACATCACATCATATGTGATCGTGAAGGAACAAGCGTTTGTTTCTGTAGTAAACACCAGCGTTATGTCGTCTTCAAACGATAACTAAGATCTGCGCTGTAACTGAGATCTGAGCCGTAACTGAGATCTGAGCTGTAACTGAGATCTGAGCTGTAACTTAAATCTGAGCCGTAACTGAGATCTGAGCCGTAACTGAGATCTGAGCCGTAACTGAGATCTGAGCCGTGACTGAGATCTGAGCCATAACTGAGATCTGAGCCGTGACTGAGATCTGAGCCGTAACTGAGATCTGAGCCGTAACTGAGATCTGAGCCGTAACTGAGATCTGAGCTGTAACTGAGATCTGAGCTGTAACTGAGATCTGAGCTGTAACTGAGATCTGAGCTGTAACTTAAATCTGAGCCGTAACTGAGATCTGAGCCGTAACTGAGATCTGAGCCGTAACTGAGATCTGAGCCGTGACTGAGATCTGAGCTGTAACTTAAATCTGAGCCGTAACTGAGATCTGAGCCGTAACTGAGATCTGAGCTGTAACTGAGATCTGAGCTGTAACTGAGATCTGAGCTGTAACTTAAATCTGAGCCGTGACTGAGATCTGAGCCGTGACTGAGATCTGAGCCGTGACTGAGATCTGAGCCGTGACTGAGATCTGAGCCGTGACTGCTCAGATCTCAGTATCTCTGAGCCGTGACTGAGATCTGAGCCGTGACTGAGATCTGAGCCGTAACTGAGATCTGAGCCGTAACTGAGATCTGAGCTGTTACTGATCTGAGCCGTAACTGAGATCTGAGCTGTAACTGAGATCTGAGCAGTAAGTGAGATCTGAGCCGTAACTGAGATCTGAGCTGTTACTGAGATCTGAGCCGTAACTGAGATCTGAGCTGTAACTGAGATCTGAGCCGTAACTGAGATCTGAGCTGTAACTGATCTGAGCTGTAACTTAGATCTAAACCGTAACTGAGATCTGAGCTGTGACTGAGATCTAAGTTGTAACTGAGATCTGAGCTGTGACTGAGATCTGAGCCGTAACTGAGATCTGAGCCGTAACTGAGATCTGAGCCGTGACTGAGATCTGAGCTGTAACTGAGATCTGAGCTGTAACTGAGATCTGAGCTGTAACTGAGATCTGAGCTGTAACTGAGATCTGAGCTGTAACTTAAATCTGAGCCGTAACTGAGATCTGAGCCGTAACTGAGATCTGAGCCGTAACTGAGATCTGAGCCGTGACTGAGATCTGAGCTGTAACTGAGATCTGAGCTGTAACTGAGATCTGAGCTGTAACTTAAATCTGAGCCGTAACTGAGATCTGAGCCGTAACTGAGATCTGAGCCGTAACTGAGATCTGAGCTGTAACTGAGATCTGAGCTGTAACTGAGATCTGAGCTGTAACTTAAATCTGAGCCGTGACTGAGATCTGAGCCGTGACTGAGATCTGAGCCGTGACTGAGATCTGAGCCGTGACTGAGATCTGAGCCGTGACTGAGATCTGAGCCGTGACTGAGATCTGAGCCGTAACTGAGATCTGAGCCGTGACTGATCTGAGCTGTAACTGAGATCTGAGCTGTAACTTAAATCTGAGCCGTAACTGAGATCTGAGCCGTAACTGAGATCTGAGCCGTGACTGAGATCTGAGCTGTGACTGAGATCTGAGCCATAACTGAGATCTGAGCTGTTACTGAGATCTGAGCCGTAACTGAGATCTGAGCTGTAACTGAGATCTGAGCCGTAACTGAGATCTGAGCCGTGACTGAGATCTGAGCCGTGACTGAGATCTGAGCCGTGACTGAGATCTGAGCCGTAACCTAGATCTGAGCTGTAACTGAGATCTGAGCCGTGACTGAGATCTGAGATCTGAGCCGTGACTGAGATCTGAGCCGTGACTGAGATCTGAGCCGTGACTGAGATCTGAGCCGTGACTGAGATCTGAGCCGTAACTGAGATCTGAGCCGTAACTGAGATCTGAGCTGTTACTGATCTGAGCCGTAACTGAGATCTGAGCTGTTACTGATCTGAGCCGTAACTGAGATCTGAGCTGTAACTGAGATCTGAGCAGTAAGTGAGATCTGAGCCGTAACTGAGATCTGAGCTGTTACTGAGATCTGAGCCGTAACTGAGATCTGAGCTGTAACTGAGATCTGAGCAGTAAGTGAGATCTGAGCCGTAACTGAGATCTGAGCTGTTACTGAGATCTGAGCCGTAACTGAGATCTGAGCTGTAACTGAGATCTGAGCCGTAACTGAGATCTGAGCTGTAACTGATCTGAGCTGTAACTTAGATCTAAACCGTAACTGAGATCTGAGCTGTGACTGAGATCTAAGTTGTAACTGAGATCTGAGCTGTGACTGAGATCTGAGCCGTGACTGAGATCTGAGCCGTAACTGAGATCTAAGCCGTGACTGAGATCTGAGCCGTGACTGAGATCTGAGAACTGAGATCTGAGCCGTGACTGAGATCTGAGCCGTGACTGAGATCTGAGCCGTAACTGAGATCTGAGCCGTGAGCCGTGACTGAGATCTGAGCCGTGACTGAGATCTGAGAACTGAGATCTGAGCCGTGACTGAGATCTGAGCCGTGACTGAGATCTGAGCTGTAACTGAGATCTGAGCCGTAACTGAGTTCTGAGCCGTGACTGAGATCTGAGCTGTAACTGAGATCTGAGCCGTAACTGAGATCTGAGCCGTAACTGAGATCTGAGCCGTGACTGAGATCTGAGCCGTGACTGAGATCTGAGCCGTGAGCCGTGACTGAGATCTGAGCCGTAACTGAGATCTGAGCCGTGACTGAGATCTGAGCCGTGACTGAGATCTGAGCCGTGACTGAGATCTGAGCCGTGACTGAGATCTGAGCCGTAACTGAGATCTGAGCCATAACTGAGATCTGAGCCGTAACTGAGATCTGAGCCGTGACTGAGATCTGAGCCGTGACTGAGATCTGAGCCGTGACTGAGATCTGAGCCGTAACTGAGATCTGAGCTGTTACTGATCTGAGCCGTAACTGAGATCTGAGCTGTTACTGAGATCTGAGCCGTGACTGAGATCTGAGCCGTAACTGAGATCTGAGCTGTTACTGATCTGAGCCGTAACTGAGATCTGAGCCGTAACTGAGATCTGAGCCGTGACTGAGATCTGAGCCGTGACTGAGATCTGAGCCGTGACTGAGATCTGAGCCGTGACTGAGATCTGAGCCGTAACTGAGATCTGAGCCGTGACTGAGATCTGAGCCATAACTGAGACCTGAGCCGTAACTGAGATCTGGGCTGCGTTTCCCGAAACCTTCTTAACGCTACGTCGTTCTTAAGTTACACCTTAAGCTGTACCTTATCGTTAATACGTGTTTCCCGAAACGCTCTTAGTTAAGTATACCTTCTGTAAGTCATACGTTCGGAAGGTTGGTCTGGAGCACTCTTAGCTATACCTTATCACTGTTAAAGGTCTTTATGAATATAATTCTGAAGTTTTAATACACCCAGACAGTGTTCAATTAGGCTAATTCAAGTGTTTTCATGCAAAGAATAAAATTGTCATTACACTGATTGTTGTTACAATTTTAATTATATTATTATATATAATACAATTTTATAAATTTATTTTAATTAAAGAGCGCTTTTAAAGGCCAGTGAAAGCATAGGCTACTGTCAGTTAAGTCCTATTCGGACGCTAATATTGTTTATCATGGGCTCGTACGGTATTTTAAACATTTACAGGGGTAAGTTGGTTATATTAGTGCCGTCCGAATCCATAATATCAGTGTTTTTTCTCACCCAACCCGCGTAAAAATCTCTGTCCAAATTAGTACCTACTGATTTTTTGACAAACAGGTCGTGTGGTAATTTAATTGCCGTCTGAATCCACATCTCTGAGTTTACAAGAAGAGATTCAAAATTCACTGTTTAAATCCTTTTTGATCACTGCCGAGCACCTTAGCTACATGACGTACTCTTTTATTACTGAAATGCTTGAAAGTATTTACAAGAACAGTATTTCATCGCAGCTCACCTCAGCGAACAAAAATGGGAAAGAGAAGAAAGCACATCAAAAATTTAAATGGTTATGATGGCAGCAATATATGATACAATTTTAAAATATGTAGGCAAGGCTATTATAGGCTGTTATAGTTTAGATTATTTTTTATAATATCCCATGAGTCCTAGTAAATGCAATTTCAACTATTTCTGAAGTGCTTCTTTTATAAAGAACAGCGCTTTCTCACATAAGCAGCCCCTGCACGAGAGAATAATTGATTCTCGAGTCATCGATATCAACAGATTCAGCACCATCGCCACGGACAGCACCCGGTAACGTCCGACGTAAGAAGGTATATCTTAAGCAGCTTTCTAAGGTATAGTTCGGGGAACACGCCTAGAAATGGTATACCTTCAGTTAAGTTATACCTTAAGAGCCTTCGTATCGCGCTAAGAGACAACGTTATCGGGAAACGCAGCCCTGAGCCGTAACTGAGATCTGAGCCGTGACTGAGATCTGAGCCGTGACTGAGATCTGAGCCGTAACTGAGATCTGAGCCGTAACTGAGATCTGAGCCGTAACTGAGATCTGAGCCGTAACTGAGATCTGAGCCGTGACTGAGATCTGAGCCGTGACTGAGATCTGAGCCGTTACTGAGATCTGAGCCGTGACTGAGATCTGAGCCGTGACTGAGATCTGAGCCGTGACTGAGATCTGAGCCGTGACTGAGATCTGAGCCGTGACTGAGATCTGAGCCGTGACTGATATCTGAGCCGTTACTGAGATCTGAGCCGTGACTGAGATCTGAGCCGTGACTGAGATCTGAGCCGTGACTGAGATCTGAGCCGTGACTGAGATCTGAGCCGTGACTGAGATCTGAGCCGTGACTGAGATCTGAGCCGTGACTGAGATCTGAGCCGTGACTGAGATCTGAGCCGTGACTGAGATCTGAGCCGTGACTGAGATCTGAGCCGTGACTGAGATCTGAGCCGTGACTGAGATCTGAGCCGTGACTGAGATCTGAGCCGTTACTGAGATCTGAGCCGTGACTGAGATCTGAGCCGTGACTGAGATCTGAGCCGTGACTGAGATCTGAGCCGTGACTGAGATCTGAGCCGAGCCGTGACTGAGATCTGAGCCGTGACTGAGATCTGAGCCGAGCCGTGACTGAGATCTGAGCCGTAACTGAGATCTGAGCCGTGACTGAGATCTGAGCCGTGACTGAGATCTGAGCCGTGACTGAGATCTGAGCCGTGACTGAGATCTGAGCCGTGACTGAGATCTGAGCCGTGACTGAGATCTGAGCCGTGACTGAGATCTGAGCCGTGACTGAGATCTGAGCCGTGACTGAGATCTGAGCCGTGACTGAGATCTGAGCCGTGACTGAGATCTGAGCCGTGACTGAGATCTGAGCCGTGACTGAGATCTGAGCCGTGACTGAGATCTGAGCCGTGACTGAGATCTGAGCCGTGACTGAGATCTGAGCCGTTACTGAGATCTGAGCCGTGACTGAGATCTGAGCCGTGACTGAGATCTGAGCCGTGACTGAGATCTGAGCCGTGACTGAGATCTGAGCCGAGCCGTGACTGAGATCTGAGCCGTGACTGAGATCTGAGCCGAGCCGTGACTGAGATCTGAGCCGTAACTGAGATCTGAGCCGTGACTGAGATCTGAGCCGTGACTGAGATCTGAGCCGTGACTGAGATCTGAGCCGTGACTGAGATCTGAGCCGTGACTGAGATCTGAGCCGTGACTGAGATCTGAGCCGTGACTGAGATCTGAGCCGTGACTGAGATCTGAGCCGTGACTGAGATCTGAGCCGTGACTGAGATCTGAGCCGTGACTGAGATCTGAGCCGTGACTGAGATCTGAGCTGTTACATCCACAGTATCTATGACCGATGTTCTGTTTCATGACTCCTTTATTACGCGTTTAAATCTCTCATTAGAGAAACACCGTGAACAGGGACCCTTCTGGGAAGATTCTCTCAGAGTTATAAACAAACGGTCCTCCAGTAACGTCAATTCAAAGTTATCTGATCTTTTATAATGTTCTCAAACCGTTAGAACAAAAACATTATTTATACATCATTCATGGAAGGTTTTTTTCTGAAATGTTTTAGTGTGACGTTTTTTTAAAAATGTTTCTTATTTCAGAACGGTCAGAGAACATTCAAAAGTAACATTCCATAATGTTTGAAGAATGATACAATGGAATGTTCAGTAACACTTTATTTTACAGTGTCTGTCATGATATATAATACATGAGTCACCTATTGCCAGCCGGAAGCATAAATGTAATGTTGGGGTTACTAGGCGTTCAAGGCAGATAAAAGTTAAAACCTAACAGGTCTCGTGTCTTCTCCTTACCGCACATCGAAACAGTGTCCTTGTTACATTATGTTACATAACAGTAAATTATGCATAATTACATGGAACTAACCCTCAACCAAATCTTAATCTAAACCCTATAGTAACATGTTGTTAATTATTATGACTCAGTACTTAAATATATAATTACACTGTAACAATGACATGTTTTGTATTGGAAACATGTTCTTTTTTCATTAGTTCCTGCAGTTTCAGATGGAGAGCTGTGATTACTGATTAATACACAAGAACACATCTAAATAAACAGGTTTCTTTCACATGTTTCTCTTCAGAATTAAAGTGATTGTTCACCTAAAAATGACCAATCTTCATTTACTCGCTCTCGTTGTGTTCATGAGTTTCTTTTCAGGAACACAAACAGCATTATGGAAGCCTGTGTCTGCCACCGAATACAACTAAAATAATTGGGAGTCTTTATCTCACAATTCTCATAGTTTACACTTTTGTCAGAATTGTCAGATAAAAAGTCACAATTACCTTGTAATTGAAACAGAAACCAGCTTAAATACACTGAATTAAAAAAAAACAATAAAAAAAACATCAAACTCAAAAATGTCAAAATATCATATTTTTTTTGTTCCACAGCAGAAAGTCACTATCCCTATTATGGCCTTTGGTTTTCATTTGCCAAGTTACTTATTGAAAAATCTTTACTGTTTTACAAGTAGGCATTTTCGTGTTCAATCATTTGATTTTGATAATAAATGAAAGCATAAACCCAATTACCCGCAAACACTGCACATGTACTCAGCCTGCATATGGCTCACATTCGGGTATTTTTTGGGAACCAAAAGTTTCGGAACTTTCTTTTTAGATTCTCTTTTCTTGTAACCAAAAACGAGTGTTTATTTTTACAACCTAAACATGATAGGCTACAGAACATTCTCTAATCCTTAGAGGTTATTTTGTTAAGTTTTATTTTTATAACCATGTAAACGACTCTTCCAGTTGAAACGTTGCAGATGTTTTGACGTGATGATATATCCAGAGCTTTTTCTAAAGTATACATTTTGCCACAAATAATTCGCTAAACGTAAAACAGTCCCGAATGACCGCGAGCACGCGCAGTTACTGCTGCCACCGTGTGGCGACTCCGTAAATTGCAGCCCCGAGCTCTCTACGTGCGTCATCTCCCCGCGCCGCGCTCTCTGCGTGCGTCATCTCTCCGCGCCGCTCCTCACGCACACGTGTTTCCCGTGTTTTCATCTCACGGAGCCCCTGATCTCCTCGATTAAACAGTCGGTTCCTCAACAGTCCGCGTAGATCTCAGCGGGTTGTAGAAGTAAACACAATAATGGCCCACAGGAGGAAGAAGCTGACGAAGAGGAGGAAGCACAGAGACCACGAGTCCGATGATGAAGAGTTTGAAGTGGCTGCAGGAGTCAAAGATGACGATGATACAGTGAGTCCAAACTACCGCGATACTGTCACATATGTGCTGGTTTATTATCGGTTCATGTGTTATTAAAATATCGCGTCCGTCATATTAATTATATATAAATGTTTTGGTTGTAGTTTGACGACAGATGCGCGTTTACACTCAATCCAGTTTCTGTACCGAAATCATATTTATGTTCCAACATAAAGTGTATTAATTTAGCTTCAGATGTCTCAGTCAAATATGTGACCCTTGCTGGAAAAATGAGCACATATTCAAAAACGAATAATCGATTATTAATCATTTGATCGCTTCTGATTGGCGGAATTTCTTCACAGCATCATGGGTAATGTAGGTTTTCAAACTACAAAGATTTTTTACATTACAAAAATGTACATTAAATTTGTCTAATTACACAAAATTAGATTAAATAATTTCGTCTGGCAGCTTGAGCGAAAGCATATGATTACCAACTGTATTTATTAGGGATGTCGTTATACAAAAAATGAAACAATACGTATCATGGATTGTTCACCCAAAATAAAAATGACTGTGAAAAATAAAGGTAACAATTTATTTTACGGTGTCCTTGTTACGTATGTTACTTACCATAGTAATAACAGTAAATTATGCATAATTACATGCAACTGACCCTCAACCTAATCCTAGTCACACCTCTAGTAGTTCGATCGGCTGTAGGCCGTGTGTGTGTGTTTATCAGTCATAGCTGTGAGTGGAGCCGACTGTTGTGTTGTTCAGCCCAGCAGAAGACTCCCTCGGTTCCCCGCTTCCTCTGAGTGTGTGTCGGACGTGGAGCCGGACACCAGAGAGCTGGTCAGAGCCCAGAACAAGAAGAAGAAGAAGTCCGGCGGCTTTCAGTCCATGGGTGAGACCGTCACACACACACCTATCTATACACACACCTATCCGTCACACACACACCTATCTATACACACACACCTATCCGTCACACACACCTATCCGTCACACACACCTATCCGTCACACACACCTATCCGTCACACACACCTATCCGTCACACACACACCTATCTATACACACACCTATCCGTCACACACACACACCTATCTATACACACACCTATCCGTCACACACACACACCTATCCGTCACACACACACACACCTATCCGTCACACACACACACCTATCCGTCACACACACCTATCTTTCACACACACACACCTATCCGTCACACACACACACCTATCCGTCACACACACCTATCCGTCACACACACACCTATCCGTCACACACACACCTATCCGTCACACACACAGCTATCCGTCACACACACACACACACACACCTATCCGTCACACACACACACACACCTATCCGTCACACACACACACACACACCTATCCGTCACACACACACCTATCCGTCACACACACACCTATCCGTCACACACACAGCTATCCGTCACACACACAGCTATCCGTCACACACACAGCTATCCGTCACACACACACCTATCCGTCACACACACACCACACAGCTATCCGTCACACACACACAGCTATCCGTCACACACACACACACACACACACCTATCCGTCACACACACAGCTATCCGTCACACACACACCTATCCGTCACACACACACCTATCCGTCACACACACACACACAGCTATCCGTCACACACACACACACACACACACCTATCCGTCACACACACACCTATCCGTCACACACACACCTATCCGTCACACACACACCTATCCGTCACACACACACACCTACCTATCCGTCACACACACACACCTACCTATCCGTCACACACACACCTATCCGTCACACACACACAACTATCCGTCACACACACACCTATCCGTCACACACACACACACACACACCTATCCGTCACACACACAGCTATCCGTCACACACACACAGCTATCCGTCACACACACACAGCTATCCGTCACACACACACCTATCCGTCACACACACACCTATCCGTCACACACACACCTATCCGTCACACACACACACAGCTATCCGTCACACACACACCTATCCGTCACACACACACCTATCCGTCACACACACAGCTATCCGTCACACACACACCTATCCGTCACACACACACACACCTATCCGTCACACACACACCTATCCGTCACACACACACCTATCCGTCACACACACACCTATCCGTCACACACACACACAGCTATCCGTCACACACACACCTATCCGTCACACACACAGCTATCCGTCACACACACACCTATCCGTCACACACACACACACCTATCCGTCACACACACACACCTATCCGTCACACACACCTATCTTTCACACACACACACCTATCCGTCACACACACACACCTATCCGTCACACACACCTATCCGTCACACACACACCTATCCGTCACACACACACCTATCCGTCACACACACAGCTATCCGTCACACACACACACACACACACCTATCCGTCACACACACACACACACACACCTATCCGTCACACACACACACACACACCTATCCGTCACACACACACCTATCCGTCACACACACAGCTATCCGTCACACACACAGCTATCCGTCACACACACAGCTATCCGTCACACACACAGCTATCCGTCACACACACAGCTATCCGTCACACACACACCACACAGCTATCCGTCACACACACACAGCTATCCGTCACACACACACACACACACACACCTATCCGTCACACACACAGCTATCCGTCACACACACACCTATCCGTCACACACACACCTATCCGTCACACACACACACACAGCTATCCGTCACACACACACACACACACACACCTATCCGTCACACACACACCTATCCGTCACACACACACCTATCCGTCACACACACACCTATCCGTCACACACACACACCTACCTATCCGTCACACACACACCTATCCGTCACACACACACAACTATCCGTCACACACACACCTATCCGTCACACACACACACACACACACCTATCCGTCACACACACAGCTATCCGTCACACACACACAGCTATCCGTCACACACACACCTATCCGTCACACACACACCTATCCGTCACACACACACCTATCCGTCACACACACACACAGCTATCCGTCACACACACACCTATCCGTCACACACACACCTATCCGTCACACACACAGCTATCCGTCACACACACACCTATCCGTCACACACACACACACCTATCCGTCACACACACACACACCTATCCGTCACACACACACACACCTATCCGTCACACACACACCTATCCGTCACACACACACCTATCCGTCACACACACACACACACACACCTATCCGTCACACACACACACACACACACCTATCCGTCACACACACACACACACACACCTATCCGTCACACACGCACCTATCCGTCACACACACACAACTATCCGTCACACACACACCTATCCGTCACACACACACACACACACACACACCTATCCGTCACACACACACCTATCCGTCACACACACACCTATCCGTCACACACACAGCTATCCGTCACACACACACCTATCCGTCACACACACACCTATCCGTCACACACACACCTATCCGTCACACACACACACAACTATCCGTCACACACACACCTATCCGTCACACACACACACACACACACACACACCTATCCGTCACACACACACCTATCCGTCACACACACACCTATCCGTCACACACACACAGCTATCCGTCACACACACACAGCTATCCGTCACACACACACAGCTATCCGTCACACACACACCTATCCGTCACACACACACCTATCCGTCACACACACACCTATCCGTCACACACACACACAGCTATCCGTCACACACACACCTATCCGTCACACACACACCTATCCGTCACACACACAGCTATCCGTCACACACACACCTATCCGTCACACACACACACACCTATCCGTCACACACACACACACCTATCCGTCACACACACACCTATCCGTCACACACACACACAGCTATCCGTCACACACACACCTATCCGTCACACACACAGCTATCCGTCACACACACAGCTATCCGTCACACACACAGCTATCCGTCACACACACAGCTATCCGTCACACACACACACACACACACACACCTATCCGTCACACACACACACACACACACACACACACACCTATCCGTCACACACACCTATCCGTCACACACACACACACCTATCCGTCACACACACACACACCTATCCGTCACACACACACACACCTATCCGTCACACACACACACCTATCCTATCCGTCACACACACACACCTATCCGTCACACACACACTATCCGTCACACACACACACACCTATCCGTCACACACACACACACACACCTATCCGTCACACACACACCTATCCGTCACACACAAACCACACACCTATCCGTCACACACACACAGCTATCCGTCACACACACACACACACCTATCCGTCACACACACAGCTATCCGTCACACACACAGCTATCCGTCACACACACAGCTATCCGTCACACACACACCTATCCGTCACACACACACCTATCCGTCACACACACACACAGCTATCCGTCACACACACACACAGCTATCCGTCACACACACACACAGCTATCCGTCACACACACACACACACACCTATCCGTCACACACACACACACACACACACCTATCCGTCACACACACACACCTATCCGTCACACACACACACACACACCTATCCGTCACACACACACACACACACACACCTATCCGTCACACACACACACACACACCTATCCGTCACACACACACACACCTATCCGTCACACACACACACACTCACACCTATCCGTCACACACACACACACACACCTCTCCGTCACACACACACACTCACACCTATCCGTCACACACACACCTATCCGTCACACACACAGCTATCCGTCACACACACACCTATCCGTCACACACACACACACACACACACACACACCTATCCGTCACACACACACACCTATCCGTCACACACACACACACACACACACACCTATCCGTCACACACACACACACCTATCCGTCACACACACACACACCTATCCGTCACACACACACACACTCACACCTATCCGTCACACACACACACACACACCTATCCGTCACACACACACACTCACACCTATCCGTCACACTCACACCTATCCGTCACACTCACACCTATCCGTCACACACACACCTATCCGTCACACACACAGCTATCCGTCACACACACACCTATCCGTCACACACACACCTATCCGTCACACACACACACCTATCCGTCACACACACACCTATCCGTCACACACACACCACACAGCTATCCGTCACACACACACAGCTATCCGTCACACACACACAGCTATCCGTCACACACACAGCTATCCGTCACACACACACCTATCCGTCACACACACACCTATCCGTCACACACACAGCTATCCGTCACACACACACCTATCCGTCACACACACACAGCTATCCGTCACACACACACACCTATCCGTCACACACACACCTATCCGTCACTCACACACACAGCTATCCGTCACACACACACACACACCTATCCGTCACACACACACACACACACACACACCTATCCGTCACACACACACCTATCCGTCACACACACACACCTATCCGTCACACACACACACCTATCCGTCACACACACACACCTATCCGTCACACACACACACCTATCCGTCACACACACACACACACACACACCTATCCGTCACACACACACACACACACACACCTATCCGTCACACACACACACACCTATCCGTCACACACACACACTCACACCTATCCGTCACACACACACACACACACCTATCCGTCACACACCTATCCGTCACACACACACCTATCCGTCACACACACACCTATCCGTCACACACACCTATCCTTCACACACACCTATCTATCTATCAATATCACTCCATCATTGGATGAGTGGATGGCTGGAGTAATGTGTGTGTTTGTGCAGGTCTCAGTTATCCGGTGTATAAAGGCATCATGAAGAAAGGCTATAAAGTTCCCACTCCCATCCAGAGGAAGGTAATGTTTCAGACACTCAAATATAAGCTTGTGTTCCTATTACAATCCACCTCTAACTCTACAGAGCAGGAGACGGTGTGATTGTTGATCAGAGGAGAGAAAGATCTCAGAAACTCACAGTAACTCATGTAATGCTCCTACTGTCTCAAACTGAGCTCATAAAACAGTCATAACTTCATATTTTTCAACTAAAAATCATATTGTATCTAATCAGTCAATTCTCATTAATGAGAGTTTTTAAAGTTTTGAATGTTACCATGTTTTACTATGTTATTTCTACAATTACCCCCTTTTTTATTAATAAAAAAATCGAGAAATTCCTTATTTCTAATTACAGCAAAACTTCTGTGATGCAAGACCTTCGTTTCAATATCCTTAATTTTTATTTGAATATTTCATAATGTGAATTTTATCAGAACATTTAAACTTATAATTACCAGTGAATAAAATTTAATTCAATTACTTTGTTTAAGCATAAATATTAATAACCCTATTCCCTAACATGTTCATTTTACTTGCATAAACTTTCACTTTTGCTGTAGTTCATTAGCTGTGGTTTATCATCTTATCTTTTGTCTATTTATAGTGTCTTCGTATATGTGCATATTACATTTCCCCCCTACAAAATTCAGTCCTAAAAGTGTGTGAGATACAGGAAAGAGGTGAAATATATATTTTGCAGAGTATATTTGAGACGAATCTAACTCGTATATTTAAAAAATAAAGATGAATAAATCAGCATAATTTCATGTGTAAAACCTCAGTTTAATTCCGGGTCAAAACTGACTCAAGAATTTATTTGAAATCGTTATATCAGCCGCGAGCGACAGAGTGTGTCTGTGCGCGTGTCAGCCGCGAGCGACAGAGTGTGTCTGTGTGTGTGTCAGCCGCGAGCGACAGAGTGTGTCTGTGTGCGTGTCAGCCGCGAGCGACAGAGTGTGTCTGTGCGTGTGTCAGCCGCGAGCGACAGAGTGTGTCTGTGCGTGTGTCAGCCGCGAGCGACAGAGTGTGTCTGTGTGTGTGTCAGCCGCGAGCGACAGAGTGTGTCTGTGCGTGTGTCAGCCGCGAGCGACAGAGTGTGTCTGTGTGTGTGTCAGCCGCGAGCGACAGAGTGTGTCTGTGTGTGTGTCAGCCGCGAGCGACAGAGTGTGTCTGTGTGTGTGTCAGCCGCGAGCGACAGAGTGTGTCTGTGCGTGTGTCAGCCGCGAGCGACAGAGTGTGTCTGTGTGTGTGTCAGCCGCGAGCGACAGAGTGTGTCTGTGTGTGTGTCAGCCGCGAGCGACAGAGTGTGTCTGTGTGTGTGTCAGCCGCGAGCGACAGAGTGTGTCTGTGCGTGTGTCAGCCGCGAGCGACAGAGTGTGTCTGTGTGTGTGTCAGCCGCGAGCGACAGAGTGTGTCTGTGTGTGTGTCAGCCGCGAGCGACAGAGTGTGTCTGTGTGTGTGTCAGCCGCGAGCGACAGAGTGTGTCTGTGTGTGTGTCAGCCGCGAGCGACAGAGTGTGTCTGTGCGTGTGTCAGCCGCGAGCGACAGAGTGTGTCTGTGTGTGTGTCAGCCGCGAGCGACAGAGTGTGTCTGTGTGTGTGTCAGCCGCGAGCGACAGAGTGTGTCTGTGTGTGTGTCAGCCGCGAGCGACAGAGTGTGTCTGTGCGTGTGTCAGCCGCGAGCGACAGAGTGTGTCTGTGTGTGTGTCAGCCGCGAGCGACAGAGTGTGTCTGTGTGCGTGTCAGCCGCGAGCGACAGAGTGTGTCTGTGTGCGTGTCAGCCGCGAGCGACAGAGTGTGTCTGTGCGTGTGTCAGCCGCGAGCGACAGAGTGTGTCTGTGAGTGTGTCAGCCGCGAGCGACAGAGTGTGTCTGTGTGCGTGTCAGCCGCGAGCGACAGAGTGTGTCTGTGTGCGTGTCAGCCGCGAGCGACAGAGTGTGTCTGTGTGCGTGTCAGCCGCGAGCGACAGAGTGTGTCTGTGTGTGTGTCAGCCGCGAGCGACAGAGTGTGTCTGTGTGTGTGTCAGCCGCGAGCGACAGAGTGTGTCTGTGTGTGTGTCAGCCGCGAGCGACAGAGTGTGTCTGTGTGCGTGTCAGCCGCGAGCGACAGAGTGTGTCTGTGTGTGTGTCAGCCGCGAGCGACAGAGTGTGTCTGTGCGTGTGTCAGCCGCGAGCGACAGAGTGTGTCTGTGCGTGTCAGCCGCGAGCGACAGAGTGTGTCTGTGAGTGTGTCAGCCGCGAGCGACAGAGTGTGTCTGTGTGTGTGTCAGCCGCGAGCGACAGAGTGTGTCTGTGTGTGTGTCAGCCGCGAGCGACAGAGTGTGTCTGTGTGTGTGTCAGCCGCGAGCGACAGAGTGTGTCTGTGCGTGTGTCAGCCGCGAGCGACAGAGTGTGTCTGTGTGTGTCAGCCGCGAGCGACAGAGTGTGTCTGTGTGTGTCAGCCGCGAGCGACAGAGTGTGTCTGTGTGTGTGTCAGCCGCGAGCGACAGAGTGTGTCTGTGTGTGTGTCAGCCGCGAGCGACAGAGTGTGTCTGTGTGTGTGTCAGCCGCGAGCGACAGAGTGTGTCTGTGTGTGTGTCAGCCGCGAGCGACAGAGTGTGTCTGTGTGCGTGTCAGCCGCGAGCGACAGTG
>JAULUF010000024.1:422500-445000 GCA_031834385.1 Semotilus atromaculatus
CCTGATGTTCTCCTGTTGTTCTCCTGTTGTTCTCCTGTTGTTCTCCTGTTGTTCTCCTCATGTTCTCCTGTTGTTCTCCTCATGTTCTCCTCATGTTCTCCTGTTATTCTCCTGATATTCTCCTGATGTTCTCCTGATGTTCTCCTGTTGTTTTCCTGTTGTTCTTCTCATGTTCTCCTCATGTTCTCCTGTTGTTCTCCTCATGTTCTCCTGTTGTTCTCCTGTTGTTCTCCTCATGTTCTCCTGATGTTCTCCTGTTGTTCTCCTCATGTTCTCCTCATGTTCTCCTGATGTTCTCCTGTTATTCTCCTCATGTTCTCCTGTTGTTCTCCTCATGTTCTCCTGATGTTCTCCTGTTATTCTCCTCATGTTCTCCTGATGTTCTCCTGATGTTCTCCTCATGTTCTCCTGTTTTTCTCCTGTTATTCTCCTGTTATTCTCCTCATGTTCTCCTGTTATTCTCCTGTTATTCTCCTCATGTTCTCCTTTTGTTCTCCTTTTGTTCTCCTTTTGTTCTCCTTTTGTTCTCCTTTTGTTCTCCTCATGTTCTCCTCATGTTCTCCTGTTTTTCTCCTGTTGTTCTCCTGTTGTTCTCCTCATGTTCTCCTGATGTTCTCCTGTTTTTCTCCTCATGTTCTCCTGATGTTCTCCTCATGTTCTCCTGATGTTCTCCTCATGTTCTCCTGATGTTCTCCTGTTATTCTCCTGTTGTTCTCCTCATGTTCTCCTGTTTTTCTCCTCATGTTCTCCTGATGTTCTCCTCATGTTCTCCTGTTATTCTCCTGTTGTTCTCCTCATGTTCTCCTGTTATTCTCCTGTTGTTCTCCTCATGTTCTCCTGATGTTCTCCTCATGTTCTCCTTTTGTTCTCCTTTTGTTCTCCTCATGTTCTCCTGTTTTTCTCCTGTTATTCTCCTGTTGTTCTCCTCATGTTCTCCTGTTATTCTCCTGTTATTCTCCTGTTGTTCTCCTCATTTTCTCCTCATATTCTCCTTTTGTTCTCCTGATGTTCTCCTGATGTTCTCCTGTTGTTCTCCTGATGTTCTGCAGCATCATTGGGACTCCCGGGCGTCTGATGCATGTGATCCAGGAGATGAACCTGAAGCTCCAGGGTGTGGAGTATGTGGTGTTTGATGAAGCCGACAGGTGAGAGACGTCTCCCTACCAGAGTAAAGGCTCGTTCACACCGAGAACAATAACTATATCAGCTCCACACCGAGAACAATAACTATATCAGCTCCACACCGAGAACAATAACTATATCAGCTCCACACCGAGAACAATAACTATATCAGCTCCACACCGAGAACAATAACTATATCAGCTCCACACCGAGAGTGAGAGAAGTCACGCACACATCAAAATAAAAGTCCCACACTTTGGCCAAACAGAAAAACGTCAGATGCCATTGATTAAAAAACATGGCCTCATATATAAACCATGGCCTCATATATAAACCACGGCCTCATGTTAGAGTGGAGCACTGGTGTCCAGCTAGCCTGGTTAAAACCAGACCCTTCTCAGTTTTAAACTGAGTTAGGGTCTGGCAAAGTTCCATAGACAAATCATTTCCAAAGGGCGTCACCAACGGACGTCCCTCAAATGCCTCTTTGTGCAATTGGATAGACCTAAAACCAATTAGAGCGATGAAGGAGATGACGTATGCAGAGGGCTCTCGCCCTATGGCTAAGACCCACCCGTTCGTTTAGTATTGACCAACGGCTCGTTGTTATGGGAAGGAGGAGGCGGAAACCGGCGAAAATTCACACATTTTAATGACAAAATAAAACAAATACAAAGTCCCTCATGGTCGACTGCCGCCACACATAATAAAACAAAACATCAAATAAAATTCAGGCCTGTCCTCTCTCGATGTTCACCGTCGTCGCTCCTCCTTTTATGCTTCCGCTCCTCCGTGAGAGACCGAGACCGGCCTCACTCACGCCGTTCTCTCACGTCCCTCACTCACGCCGTTCTCTCACGTCCCTCACTCACGCCGTTCTCTCACGTCCCTCACTCACGCCGTTCTCTCACGTCCCTCACTCACGCCGTTCTCTCACGTCCCTCACTCACGCCGTTCTCTCACGTCCCTCACTCACGCCGTTCTCTCACGTCCCTCAATCACGCCGTTCTCTCACGTCCCTCGGCCTCGATCGTCCTGCTCGCCACACTGGGATATCAGACTTTTGCCGAATCCAGTCGGTAAGACAGCGATAACATCTTTTTGACATGAAGGCTTTGAGTGTTGTTCTTTGCTCGGGCTATAACGAAAAGGAAATTTTGAAATCGCTTAAAACAGACGCGATAGCTGATTCGAACGAGTGATGTTCGACGGTGGCATCCATCTTAGTTGTGTAGGCTACAAAAATCTGCTTCCAAATCCCAGCGCTGTCGTCATCGTGTAAAGCCGCCCCCAACGTTTCTGACTGGTGCCGCGATTTCGGCGGATTGGAAATGGGCTTGAATGAGCTCGTTGCCAGACTAACTTTCAGAGCAAATCTAAATTTGCCGGAAGTTGTCTGGGTTTTCCCAGGCTAGTGTCCAGCTGGATCTTCACTCTAACGGGATGTTCCTGCTCCTCCAGGCTGTTCGAGATGGGCTTTGCGGAGCAGCTTCAGGAGATCATCAGACGTCTCCCAGACGCCCGGCAGACACTGCTGTTCTCCGCCACGCTTCCCAAACTCATCGTGGAGTTCGCCAGAGCCGGTGAGTCTCTTACTCAGACATCTGCACATATATATACATGACATGATGACCTTATATATGATATAATCAGGGCCTCAACACTACATTGTGTCTCGATATTTCACAATACAGAAATGTGACACTGCATCATGTAGAAGTCTAGACAGAAGCTCAGACATCTGAGCTTCCATGTTTATTACTATATTAAACACAAAATGTATTATTAGACATTTAATACAATGTTTAAGACGTTTGGCTTTGTTCAGAGTATGGTGAGATCAGTATCGTGACACGTGTTATAGTTGAGCTGTTCTGATTGGTTGATGTGTTTCCCGCACAGGCCTCACGGAGCCGGTCCTCATTCGTCTGGATGTGGACACCAAACTCAGTGACCAGCTGAAGGTGAGCGCTCACTCGTCAAGGCCGCGCTCACGGTCTCCGGTCAGGCATGAACACTCCTCACCTATCGGTGAAATTCGCTGTTTTAAAACCAAAATGGATCACCTACGTGATCTGTGCAGATCCGATGAGAATATATTTTTGTGTCTATATTTATAATCTTTTTGTAATATTATGAGTGTCTTAACTGCCAATTTATTCATTTTAATTGAATGTGTCCTTGCTGAGTAAAAGTGTTAATTTCTGTATATTAAGCCATTGTAACAGCATTGCTGAGATGTGCTTGTCCCGTGTCCAGCTCTCGTTCTTCCACGTGCGCATGGACGATAAGCCGGCTCTTCTTCTGCACCTCCTGAGGAACGTGGTGAAGCCGCAGGAGCAGACGCTGGTGTTCGTCGCCACCAAACATCACGTGGAGTTCCTGAAAGAGGTGCGGATCTGTGTGTGCTCTCTCACCATCTGTGCCATCAACAACAGCAATAAAACCTGTTATTTCACGGTTCACTGCTACACTTTTGAGGCTGTCCACATCAGCTGTGTTTCCATCCACCTATTTTTAGGCAAAATTTGGTAAATTGCATAAACTCTGAATGGAAATGATAAGATACACATAAATTCTAAAAATGTGCATAAAAATATGTGCTCAATTGAGGCGGATTATAAACTATGATCTGTAGTTTCAAAAAGGTGAATCTTTGAAACGCTGACAGCGTGCACATGTGTGTCACGTGTTTAGTCTATAGGTAATAATAATAATAATTTGTTACATTTATATAGCGCTTTATCTGGGACCTCAAAGCGCTTTACAAGGTGTGTGTGTTTAGTCTATAGGTGTGTGTGTTTAGTCTATAGGTGTGAGTGTTTAGTCTATAGGTTTGAGTGTTTAGTCTATAGGTGTGAGTGTTTAGTCTATAGGTGTGAGTGTTTAGTCTATAGGTGTGTAGTCTATAGGTGTGTGTTTAGTCTATAGGTGTGTGTGTTTAGTCTATAGGTGTGTGTGTTTAGTCTATAGGTGTGTGTGTTTAGTCTATAGGTGTGTGTTTAGTCTATAGGTGTGAGTTTAGTCTATAGGTGTGTTTGTTTAGTCTAGATGTGAGTGTTTAGTCTATTGGTGTGTGTGTTTAGTCTATTGGTGTGTGTGTTTAGTCTATAGGTGTGTGTGTTTAGTCTATAGGTGTGTGTGTGTTTAGTCTATAGGTGTGTGTGAGTGTTTAGTCTATATGTGTGAGTGTTTAGTCTGTAGGTGTGAGTGTTTAGTCTGTAGGTGTGAGTGTTTAGTCTATAGGTGTGAGTGTTTAGTCTATAGGTGTGTGGTCTATAGGTGTGAGTGTTTAGTTTATAGGTGTGAGTGTTTAGTCTATAGGTGTGTGTATTTAGTCTAGGTGTGTGAGTGTTTAGTATGTAGGTGTGAGTGTTTTGTCTATAGGTGTGTGTGTTTAGTCTATAGGTGTGAGTGTTTAGTCTATAGGTTTGAGTGTTTAGTCTATAGGTGTGAGTGTTTAGTCTATAGGTGTGTGTTTAGTCTATAGGTGTGTGTTTAGTCTATAGGTTTGTGTGTTTAGTCTATAGAGGTATGAGTGTTTAGTATATAGGTGTGTGTGTGTTTAGTCTATAGGTGTGTGTTTAGTCTATAGGTCTGTGTTTAGTCTATAGGTGTGTGTTTAGTCTATAGGTGAGTGTTTAGTCTATATGTGTGAGTGTTTAGTCTATAGGTGTGAGTGTTTAGTCTATAGGTGTGAGTGTTCAGTCTATAGGTGTGAGTGTTCAGTCTGTAGTCTATATGTGTGAGTGTTTAGTCTATAGGTGTGAGTGTTTAGTCTATAGGTGTGAGTGTTCAGTCTATAGGTGTGAGTGTTCAGTCTGTAGGTGTGAGTGTTCAGTCTGTAGGTGTGAGTGTTCAGTCTGTAGGTGTGAGTGTTCAGTCTGTAGGTGTGAGTGTTTAGTCTATAGGTGTGTGTGTGTTTAGTCTATAGGTGTGTGTGTGTGTTTAGTCTATAGGTGTGTGTGAGTGTTTAGTCTATAGGTGTGTGTGTGTTTAGTCTATAGGTGTGTGTGTGTGTTTAGTCTATAGGTGTGAGTGTTCAGTCTATAGGTGTGAGTCTTCAGTCTATAGGTGTGAGTGTTCAGTCTGTAGGTGTGAGTGTTCAGTCTATAGGTGTGAGTGTTCAGTCTATAGGTGTGAGTGTTCAGTCTATAGGTGTGAGTGTTCAGTCTGTAGGTGTGTGTGTGTTTAGTCTATAGGTCTGTGTTTAGTCTATAGGTGTGTGTTTAGTCTATAGGTGAGTGTTTAGTCTATATGTGTGAGTGTTTAGTCTATAGGTGTGAGTGTTCAGTCTATAGGTGTGAGTGTTCAGTCTGTAGGTGTGAGTGTTCAGTCTGTAGGTGTGAGTGTTCAGTCTGTAGGTGTGAGTGTTCAGTCTGTAGGTGTGAGTGTTCAGTCTGTAGGTGTGAGTGTTTAGTCTATAGGTGTGTGTGTGTTTAGTCTATAGGTGTGTGTGTGTGTTTAGTCTATAGGTGTGAGTGTTCAGTCTATAGGTGTGAGTGTTCAGTCTGTAGGTGTGAGTGTTCAGTCTGTAGGTGTGAGTGTTTAGTCTATAGGTGTGTGTGTGTTTAGTCTATAGGTGTGTGTGTGTGTTCAGTCTATAGGTGTGAGTGTTCAGTCTATAGGTGTGAGTGTTCAGTCTGTAGGTGTGAGTGTTTAGTCTATAGGTGTGTGTGTGTAGGTGTGAGTGTTTAGTCTATAGGTGTGTGTGTGTTTAGTCTATAGGTGTGTGTGTGTGTTTAGTCTATAGGTGTGAGTGTTTAGTCTATAGGTGTGTGTGTGTTTAGTCTATAGGTGTGAGTGTTTAGTCTATATGTGTGAGTGTTAAGTCTATAGGTGTGAGTGTTTAGTCTATAGGTGTGAGTGTTCAGTCTGTAGGTGTGAGTGTTCAGTCTGTAGGTGTGAGTGTTTAGTCTATAGGTGTGTGTGTGTGTTTAGTCTATAGGTGTGTGTGTGTGTTTAGTCTATAGGTGTGTGTGAGTGTTTAGTCTATAGGTGTGTGTGTGTTTAGTCTATAGGTGTGTGTGTGTTTAGTCTATAGGTGTGAGTGTTCAGTCTGTAGGTGTGAGTGTTCAGTCTGTAGGTGTGAGTGTTCAGTCTATAGGTGTGAGTGTTCAGTCTATAGGTGTGAGTGTTCAGTCTATAGGTGTGAGTGTTCAGTCTGTAGGTGTGTGTGTGTTTAGTCTATAGGTCTGTGTTTAGTCTATAGGTGTGTGTTTAGTCTATAGGTGAGTGTTTAGTCTATATGTGTGAGTGTTTAGTCTGTAGGTGTGAGTGTTCAGTCTGTAGGTGTGAGTGTTCAGTCTGTAGGTGTGAGTGTTCAGTCTGTAGGTGTGAGTGTTCAGTCTGTAGGTGTGAGTGTTCAGTCTGTAGGTGTGAGTGTTCAGTCTGTAGGTGTGAGTGTTCAGTCTGTAGGTGTGAGTGTTCAGTCTGTAGGTGTGAGTGTTCAGTCTGTAGGTGTGAGTGTTTAGTCTATAGGTGTGTGTGTGTTTAGTCTATAGGTGTGTGTGTGTGTTTAGTCTATAGGTGTGTGTGTGTGTTTAGTCTATAGGTGTGTGTGTGTGTTTAGTCTATAGGTGTGAGTGTTCAGTCTATAGGTGTGAGTGTTCAGTCTGTAGGTGTGAGTGTTCAGTCTGTAGGTGTGAGTGTTTAGTCTATAGGTGTGTGTGTGTTTAGTCTATAGGTGTGTTTAGTCTATAGGTGTGTGTGTGTTCAGTCTATAGGTGTGAGTGTTCAGTCTATAGGTGTGAGTGTTCAGTCTGTAGGTGTGAGTGTTTAGTCTATAGGTGTGTGTGTGTTTAGTCTATGTGTGTGTGTGTGTGTTTAGTCTATAGGTGTGAGTGTTTAGTCTATAGGTGTGTGTGTTCAGTCTGTAGGTGTGTGTGTTCAGTCTATAGGTGTGAGTGTTCAGTCTATAGGTGTGAGTGTTCAGTCTGTAGGTGTGAGTGTTCAGTCTGTAGGTGTGAGTGTTCAGTCTGTAGGTGTGAGTGTTCAGTCTATAGGTGTGTGTGTGTTTAGTCTATAGGTGTGTGTGTGTGTTTAGTCTATAGGTGTGAGTGTTCAGTCTATAGGTGTGAGTGTTCAGTCTGTAGGTGTGAGTGTTCAGTCTGTAGGTGTGAGTGTTTAGTCTATAGGTGTGTGTGTGTTTAGTCTATAGGTGTGTGTGTGTGTTCAGTCTGTAGGTGTGAGTGTTCAGTCTATAGGTGTGAGTGTTCAGTCTGTAGGTGTGAGTGTTTAGTCTATAGGTGTGTGTGTGTTTAGTCTATAGGTGTGTGTGTGTGTGTGTTTAGTCTATAGGTGTGAGTGTTTAGTCTATAGGTGTGTGTGTTCAGTCTGTAGGTGTGTGTGTTCAGTCTATAGGTGTGAGTGTTCAGTCTATAGGTGTGAGTGTTCAGTCTGTATGTGTGAGTGTTCAGTCTGTAGGTGTGAGTGTTCAGTCTGTAGGTGTGAGTGTTTAGTCTATAGGTGTGTGTGTGTTTAGTCTATAGGTGTGTGTGTGTGTTTAGTCTATAGGTGTGAGTGTTCAGTCTATAGGTGTGAGTGTTCAGTCTGTAGGTGTGAGTGTTCAGTCTGTAGGTGTGAGTGTTTAGTCTATAGGTGTGTGTGTGTTTAGTCTATAGGTGTGTGTGTGTGTTCAGTCTATAGGTGTGAGTGTTCAGTCTATAGGTGTGAGTGTTCAGTCTGTAGGTGTGAGTGTTTAGTCTATAGGTGTGTGTGTGTTTAGTCTATAGGTGTGTGTGTGTTTAGTCTATAGGTGTGAGTGTTTAGTCTATAGGTGTGAGTGTTTAGTCTATAGGTGTGAGTGTTCAGTCTATAGGTGTGAGTGTTCAGTCTGTAGGTGTGAGTGTTTAGTCTATAGGTGTGTGTGTGTTTAGTCTATAGGTGTGTGTGTGTGTGTTCAGTCTATAGGTGTGAGTGTTCAGTCTATAGGTGTGAGTGTTCAGTCTGTAGGTGTGTGTGTGTTTAGTCTATAGGTCTGTGTTTAGTCTATAGGTCTGTGTTTAGTCTATAGGTGTGTGTTTAGTCTATAGGTGAGTGTTTAGCCTATATGTGTGAGTGTTTAGTCTGTAGGTGTGAGTGTTCAGTCTGTAGGTGTGAGTGTTCAGTCTGTAGGTGTGAGTGTTCAGTCTGTAGGTGTGAGTGTTCAGTCTGTAGGTGTGAGTGTTCAGTCTGTAGGTGTGAGTGTTTAGTCTATAGGTGTGTGTGTGTTTAGTCTATAGGTGTGTGTGTGTGTTTAGTCTATAGGTGTGAGTGTTCAGTCTATAGGTGTGAGTGTTCAGTCTGTAGGTGTGAGTGTTCAGTCTGTAGGTGTGAGTGTTTAGTCTATAGGTGTGTGTGTGTTTAGTCTATAGGTGTGTGTGTGTGTTCAGTCTATAGGTGTGAGTGTTCAGTCTATAGGTGTGAGTGTTCAGTCTGTAGGTGTGAGTGTTTAGTCTATAGGTGTGTGTGTGTTTAGTCTATAGGTGTGTGTGTGTGTGTTTAGTCTATAGGTGTGTGTGTTTAGTCTATAGGTGTGTGTGTGTTTAGTCTATAGGTGTGAGTGTTTAGTCTATAGGTGTGTGAGTGTTTAGTCTATATGTGTGAGTGTTAAGTCTATAGGTGTGAGTGTTTAGTCTATAGGTGTGAGTGTTTAGTCTATATGTGTGAGTGTTTAGTCTATATGTGTGAGTGTTTAGTCTATAGGTGTGAGTGTTTAGTCTATATGTGTGAGTGTTTAGTCTATATGTGTGAGTGTTTAGTCTATATGTGTGAGTGTTAAGTCTATAGGTGTGAGTGTTTAGTCTGTAGGTGTGAGTGTTTAGTCTATATGTGTGAGTGTTTAGTCTATATGTGTGAGTGTTTAGTCTATAGGTGTGAGTGTTTAGTCTGTAGGTGTGAGTGTTTAGTCTATATGTGTGAGTGTTTAGTCTATAGGTGTGAGTGTTTAGTCTGTAGGTGTGAGTGTTTAGTCTAGTGATCGACCGATATTGATTTTTTTAACCGATACCGATTATTTGCATGTTTATGTGCCCGATAACCGATATGCAGAACCGATATTTATTTACTGTTATACTTCTGTTTTTAACACAATTATTACAACACAAATTAACTGAACAAACCATTTTATTTATAGCAATCACTCCCTCCTTGCATACAAAAAAAAAAAAACCTTTATATTTATACACAAATAAATAGAGGGGTCTGGGTCCAATAAATAAAGTGCACTACTGTCTTTTTTTAAAAATAAAAGCTTTGATGAGGTAAAAAATAAAGCAAAAAAAATTATTCTAACATATTGGGGGGGAAATTAAATTAGTCTTTCATGTTAAATTAAATCTTCAAATTACAATAAAAACATTTATATTATTAAATTATATAATTTATATCTAAATTATACATATAATTTATAAGCATCAGCAGCAACAATGTTAACAATAGGCTAAATCAGGGATTCCCAAAGTGTGGTGCGCGCACCCCCAGGGGTACGCGAGCTGCCACCAGGGGGTGCGCGAGAGGAAAAATTTAATGGCGGTCTGTTTTTTTAAGTGGGATTTTTCCATACAATAAAATAAAAAAAACATGAACAGTAAACGTTTCCTTTGTAATCGCTTTTATTTTAAATTAAAAATATATATAATTTATTCGTTTTTGATAGAAACGTCTTCTACGCACTGCTCTTCTGCACTGCAGCCGCTAGGGCTAGGCTATATGCGTGCCAACTCGTTTAATAAATAATGACACCAACATATTTTACTGATCATTCAATACATGTGTGAAACGAACAATGATGGATTTTGGTGTAATTTGTTTCGAATTGGGACTAGGAAAGTCCCGGGTCGGTAACTGAACATGCTATTGCGTGCAAAACAGTAAAAACTTTGAACTTGAGACAGAAAATATCGCATCGTCAAATTACACAATAGTGGCTTTCAAAAGCGAAAATGAAAAGAGGAATTCGAGAAATGATTGACTAAATTGCCAAAAATAGGAAGCTTCTTTAAAAAGATAGCACAGGAGGGGGAGATCGAGTGAAAAGAGTGAAAGACCTGAAGCGATAGTGTTTTTTCATGTGTTATGTTGCGCATTCGCCAGTGGTGTTTTTGTTTTTGTTTTTGTTTTTTTTGGTGCGCGTAGGCTACTCCTGATTTTGTCAGTCATCTTATGCTGTGTCTCTATGATCCTATCCTGTCCTATTCATTGTAGCCTACTCGTGGATATTGCTTCATCACGTGCTGTATCCTGCATAAGGGTCCGGTGTTGGCTCGTTATACTGCTATATTCTCTTTAATGTTGTGGATCGTTTGTAACTTCATTGCAATTTTATTCCTGTCGTTCTCATTTCCATAACCGCTGTGTTATGATGATGATGATGCTAGCTCCACGGTCATTTAATAGGCCTAGCCTGGCTGCAATATTTCTTTTACGCGGCTGAAAATAACCGTGCTTTCTGTAACTGGGCCTGTCTGTCACTAAAAGTGGAAGCTTGTGCGTAGCTTTGTTGCATTATATTGAAACTTTGTTGATGTTGTAATTGTCATGCGTGTTCTGGTTATTTGCGCATGATTAAACATGACTTTATATGGCGTTAAAACAAAGCTTTGTTGCGTTTTTTTTCTTAAGTGGGGATTGGGGGTGCGCCAACCCGGTTGGGACATAGAAGGGGGTGCGCAGGAAAAAAAGTTTGGGAACCGCTGGGCTAAATAAATGTTAAAAGTCTAATGTTTTCATATGGAGAAAGTAATTGACAGGGGAGTCATATCACCTTTGCAGAAATGTAATTCATTTTAAACAGTTTTAGAAGGTTTATGTGCCGTTTAATAGGTTTAAAGTGTGAGGAATAATTCACTGGGTA
Organism: Semotilus atromaculatus; assembly: GCA_031834385.1. Classification (NCBI taxonomy): domain Eukaryota; kingdom Metazoa; phylum Chordata; class Actinopteri; order Cypriniformes; family Leuciscidae; genus Semotilus; species Semotilus atromaculatus. The sequence goes on from JAULUF010000024.1 coordinate 433,458, forward strand.
ATATTAATTCTCTGAATAATAATAGCTGGAATATAACATTGTCAGGAAAGTAACAAACAAAACAGCATACATTATTGCATTTTCCAACTATTAATTAATAATATTTTTGTCGGTCTAGATCATGAAATGCTTTCTGACAAAGTGCTGTTTATCTATGCATTTACACAGAACTATAACTTATAGGCTACTCAACCTGCGATCGCGCGTGCAGATAATAAATAATTAATTTCCGCGATCGCGCGTGCAGATAATTAATTTCCACAAAGCGGTATATTTAGATGTGTATTAGCGAAATAATTGCTATGTAAATGATAATATAATCTAGCGTGTTTAAACAAGATAATCTTGTCAAAAGTTTCATTCAGTGGCCGGCTTGAGCATTCCTGATCATCAACCCAGTGAGTGCTCAGCAACATAAACAAACTTTTTTTTCCGAGACTAATGGTGAGCAAATACAACAGATAGATAATTAAATTCAGCGCTTTTATTTTCAACATGCACTCATTCATGTCTGTTTCATTTAATTCTTGTAAAGTTACGTCTTTATTGGGGCAGGACATGACGGATTACGCGTGACTCCATGAGTTCATCTCAATTTTTTAGAACCAAGCTGCATAAATAAACTACCAGTATATCAGGCATTTATGTCTCAAATCTTATTTCTGCATGTCTGTTATGTTAAATAAAGTCGAATAATTAAAGCAAAGCAAGTAGTACATATACTTTACTTGTGCACAGAGTTGTTGTTGACTGATCTCCTCAGACGCGGGCTGGAATGGCGGAATTCTCAAAACGGCCACAAGATGGCGCCGTTTATCGGCGAATCCGATATTACAAAACCGATACCCGATTATGGGAAAATGCTTAAATATCGGGAAAAATATCGGTAAACCGATACATCGGTCGATCTCTAGTTTAGTCTATAGGTGTGAGTGTTTAGTCTATAGGTGTGAGTGTTTAGTCTGTAGGTGTGAGTGTTCAGTCTATAGGTGTGAGTGTTCAGTCTATAGGTGTGTGTGTTCAGTCTATAGGTGTGAGTGTTTAGTCTATAGGTGTGAGTGTTCAGTCTATAGGTGTGAGTGTTCAGTCTATAGGTGTGAGTGTTCAGTCTATAGGTGTGAGTGTTCAGTCTGTAGGTGTGTGTGTTCAGTCTATAGGTGTGAGTGTTCAGTCTGTAGGTGTGTGTGTTCAGTCTATAGGTGTGAGTGTTCAGTCTATAGGTGTGAGTGTTCAGTCTATAGGTGTGAGTGTTCAGTCTATAGGTGTGAGTGTGTTCAGTCTATAGGTGTGAGTGTTCAGTCTGTAGGTGTGAGTGTTCAGTCTATAGGTGTGAGTGTTTAGTCTATAGGTGTGAGTGTTCAGTCTATAGGTGTGAGTGTGTTCAGTCTATAGGTGTGAGTGTTCAGTCTATAGGTGTGAGTGTTCAGTCTATAGGTGTGAGTGTTCAGTCTATAGGTGTGAGTGTTCAGTCTATAGGTGTGAGTGTTCAGTCTGTAGGTGTGAGTGTTTAGACTATAGGTGTGAGTGTTCAGTCTATAGGTGTGAGTGTTCAGTCTATAGGTGTGAGTGTTCAGTCTATAGGTGTGAGTGTTCAGTCTATAGGTGTGTGTGTTCAGTCTGTAGGTGTGAGTGTTCAGTCTATAGGTGTGAGTGTTCAGTCTGTAGGTGTGAGTGTTCAGTCTGTAGGTGTGTGTGTTCAGTCTATAGGTGTGTGTGTTCAGTCTATAGGTGTGAGTGTTCAGTCTATAGGTGTGAGTGTTCAGTCTATAGGTGTGAGTGTTCAGTCTGTAGGTGTGAGTGTTTAGTCTATAGGTGTGAGTGTTTAGTCTGTAGGTGTGTGTGTTCAGTCTATAGGTGTGAGTGTTCAGTCTGTAGGTGTGAGTGTTCAGTCTATAGGTGTGTGTGTTTAGACTATAGGTGTGAGTATTTATAAATAGTGCACAGGCGTGTAGTGTTTCTCTACAACTTGACCTCAACAAATCACTTGCGATCCATGCGAACTGGAATCTTTTTGATAACGTTATGCAGAAACTTACTGTGCACCAGGAATGCTGATTCTGTCCTCTTGGTTCTGATGTGTGTGTGTGTGTGTGTTTGTTCAGCTCCTGATGGAGCAGGGCGTGGAGGTCGCCTACATCTACAGTGCTCTGGACCAGACGGCTCGTAAGATCAACATTGGGCGCTTCGTCCACCGCAAGGCCATGGTTCTGCTGGTCACTGATGTGGCGGCCCGGGGCATTGACATCCCACTCCTCGACAACGTCATCAACTTCAACTTCCCCTCCAAGCCCAAGCTCTTCCTGCACAGAGTCGGTGTGTGACGCAGCATACGCTTGACCCCTGACCTTGACCTCTAAACCTCTAACCCCTGAACTTTAGCCCCTGACCTCTAACCCCTGATCTTGACATCTAACCCCTTACCTTGAACTTTATCCCCTGACTTCCTTTAATCCCTGACTTCAACCTTTAACCCCTGACCTTGACCTCTAAACCCTTACATTGACCTTTAACCCCTGCCTTCGACAGCGAACCCTGACCTTTAACCCCTGAGCTTGACCTCTAAACCCTTACATTGACCTTAAACCCCTGCCCTCGACATCGAACCCTGACCTTTAACCCCTGAGCTCTGTGTTGCAGGTCGCGTGGCTCGCGCCGGCAGAGGCGGGACAGCGTTCAGTCTGGTGTGTTCTGATGAGGTGCCGTTCCTCTACGATCTGCATCTGTTTTTGGGTCGACCCATACAGCTCGCCGTCCCGGAACACACACCAGGTAAACTGTGCTTCATGTTGAGGAGTGTGTGTGTGTGTGTGTGCAGGGATCGACATGAACGCTTGTCCGGGACAAGTGGATGTTTTGAAGGTACATGTGAAAGAGAATTTGCCTTGCCCGACCGGACAAGCAGCCTCATCCTTCCCTCGGGTCATTTTGAGCTGAAACGCATTTAATTTTTTGTTAAAATGTTGATTTAAAATGAAAGACGAAGCATATATTTAATAAGATTAGGGGGGAAATGCCATTTAGATACAGTAGTCACCATTTGAAGAGGATCAGAACCTTTCATTAAAGTTATACATGAATTTTGAATAGTCTTAGGACAACTCTAAATAACTTTTTTGATCCACTTCAAATGTTGACTATTGTATATCAAAGCTGATTGAACACTGATGAGAATATTGCTTCAGAATTAATTATATTTACAACACAATTTTTTTCTTTTTGGATAAGCAACTTTTTTACTCTGACGTAAATGACATTTACTTGTCTGAAAGACGAGCACATGAAAAGGCTTAATGTGGAGCCCTGGTGTGTGTGTACACTGTATGAGTGTGTGTGTGTGTGTGTGTGTGTGTCAGGGCCGTCGCCAGAACAAACCAGATGGGGGGGCATTTCATTTCATAGGGGGGCACACTTTTTTTAATGATCTGAGACAGACCAAAACAACAACTCATATTAGGCTGTAACTAAAATAGACCACAATAGTCTTTTGTTCAATTATTCAAATAAAATACTTCACCGTATGATCTCAACGTCTGTTTATTTTCTCTTAACTTTCCACATTTAGCTAGTAGCATATCGCCTATTTTTTTGTTAATCTGCATTGTTCGTCACATACACAACACAGTGCCATCTAGTGGCTTTCTTGAGTAACAGGCACAATCAACGTAATGTGTATTATTACAAGTCCAACCTAAAACTACACCAAAACCAATTTGATTTATGACTCTACACTTCATAAACATGAGTCACAAAAGCGCCTGGTTTCCACCAACAACACAACAATAATAAAAGCAAGGCATAACATGCTGCAATAAAAATTTAGCAATGTAGCAGGCAAGCGTTGTATTCACAATTGATTAAAATAGTTGAAGGCGGCGGCTCTCCGAGTGAAATCTCTATCTTTCCATTCATGTTGACACTTGTGTGTGAGATCCTTCTCTAACGCCCGCTGAATGAGCTGGGCCTTGCGTGTGTGGCGCAGAGAATGTCTGTGGTCGGTGAATACAGTCCTCAAAACTGAAAATGAATTTTCACACATTGCGGCGGTTGAAGCACCAAGCGTCAATCCGGTCTTCAAAGCTGTCAGAACACTTGGCATTGCTTCTAATGTTTTGTGGTACTTTGAAAGGAGATTTTGTGTTGTCAATTTCACGTGTCCTTCTTTGTTTATTTGTGTAGAAAGAAACTGTTTAGCAACAATACATTCTGTCTCAACGATGGTTGATTTTGTTAATGACATGATGTGCTGAAGTAACTTCGAATTCAAAAATCGTTCGCTCTCTGGGTTCAAAGCAATCAGCGATCATCAAGCTGTGTGTTGCGCTCACCGAAGCGATGGCTGATTTCTCCAAGAAGTGTGTCAAGTGCGCTGTAATAAAGCCTTCGTAGCTCTGGTTCGTCATTGTCCTTTTGTCCTGTTGTTTCTTCAACGAAATACTGGTGTAAATTCTTATTTACTGTTCAATAACTAATATGGGGCCCTATACCACATAAAACATAAACATAAAGCAGAAAAGGCAAGGATTCCTGTTGGTTTGCATTGTATATCATTTTATTACGTGCACTTTCAGCTTCATGAACAGGCAGCTCAACATGATTAAAACTATACATTTACAGCGTTTTACGTTGGAATAAGCCTCACCCTTTCACGCTGGGCATCTTCACTAATTGTTTTGCACAGTATATTTCCATCTGTCTGTGCTGACTTTAAAAAATCCCCTCAACTTGAATTATTTAACAAAAGAAAGAAAAAAAATATCTGACTGACATTGAACCGAACTTATAAATAACGATGGGCTCTGCGTTATTTCAACACCGTCCAGATCCAATGCCACATCTTTAAATGACTATTATTTGAAGTTAGCATTATACAATACGTAGACCTGTCCTACACCACAAAACTAGTTGAGGATAAATTCTTTAAAATTGGGGAATCCGTTACGGACGTGAGCGCTCTGAAAGCGGCACTGAAAGACTGCTTTAAAACTTTCACAGAGACATCAAACAGAAAGCACAAAGCCTTTCTTTAAAGTGAATTTCATTTTGTATTAATTGTATATTAATTTTAATCAATGTTTCATCAACCAAATTGCCTGGATTTAATAAATAAGAAGTAAATATAGCAGATCTAGCCTATCACGAGACGGAGGCGCCGGCGCGTAAACTGGAGCTCGTCTGATTAATGAACCCAAACTCATCATAGGCCATAAGGTAGCCTACTCGCCTCACAGTCACAGACCTGAGAATATATCTAAAATGTCTACTTCTAAAAAGAACATTTCAAAACGAAAGAAAACAGACTGCTCTCTTTAATCCGTATGAAATGTGTATTTCTCTCTGGCGCGTTCACTACTGCGAAGATCACGATCAGCATCGTCAACTTCATCTTTGCTGGCGACAGTGACACAGAAAACACTTGTTTGTAAACAATTTAAAATGTCTCCTTGCTATATTCGACATATTCATAATAATTACTGTTGCCGGTTCTTTGTGACAGCTTTTAGGTGCTTTATTCCTTACATGTTACATGAACGCGTCACCACCGTGTCAGCACCGAAACCATGGGGATTTACAATAAATTACAAGCTGTAATTTTGTCTTATTAGCTCAAATAATTGTGTCTTAGCTGTAGCCCCCTGGGCCCCGTCGTGTCTTGCTAATCCACAACATATGACGATTATTGGGTTAAACGCTCAGAATATTATTCCATATATATTCAGCACTTCGCGAATGGACAGCGACTCTTAAGTAGCACGTACACTCACCGGCCACTTTATTAGGTACACCTGTCCAACTGCTCCTTAACACTTAATTTCTAAGCAGCCAATCACATGGCGCCAACTCAGTGCATTTAGGCATGTAGACATGGTCAAGACAATCTCCTGCAGTTCAAACCGAGCATCAGTATGGGGAAGAAAGGTGATTTGAGTGACTTTGAACGTGGCATGATTGTTGGTGCCAGAAGGGCTGGTCTGAGTATTTCAGAAACTGCTAATCTACTGGGATTTTCACGCACAACCATCTCTAGGGTTTACAGAGAATGGTCCGAAAAAGAAAAAACATCCAGTGAGCGGCAGTTCTGTGGGCGGAAATGCCTTGTTGATGCCAGAGGTCAGAGGAGAATGGCCAGACTGGTTCGAGCTGATAGAAGGGCAACAGTGACTCAAATAACCACCCGTTACAACCAAGGTGGGCAGAAGAGCATCTCTGAACGCACAGTACGTCGAACTTTGAGGCAGATGGGCTACAGCAGCAGAAGACCACACCGGGTGCCACTCCTTTCAGCTAAGAACAGGAAACTGAGGCTACAATTTGCACAAGCTCATCGAAATTGGACAATAAAAGATTGGAAAAACGTTGCCTGGTCTGATGAGTCTCGATTTCTGCTGCGACATTCGGATGGTAGGGTCAGAATTTGGCGTCTACAACATGAAAGCATGGATCCATCCTGCCTTGTATCAACGGTTCAGGCTGGTGGTGGTGGTGTCATGGTGTGGGGAATATTTTCTTGGCACTCTTTTGGCCCCTTGGTACCAATTGAGCATCGTTGCAACGCCACATCCTACCTGAGTATTGTTGCTGACCATGTCCATCCCTTTATGACCACAATGTACCCAACTTCTGATGGCTACTTTCAGCAGGATAATGCGCCATGTCATAAAGCTGGAATCATCTCAGACTGGTTTCTTGAACATGACAATGAGTTCGCTGTACTCAGATGACCTCCACAGTCACCAGATCTCAATCCAATAGAGCATCTTTGGGATGTGGTGGAACGGGAGATTCGCATCATGGATGTGCAGCCGACAAATCTGCGGCAACTGTGTGATGCCATCATGTCAATATGGACCAAACTCCCTGAGGAATGCTTCCAGCACCTTGTTGAATCTATGCCACGAAGAATTGAGGCAGTTCTGAAGGCAAAAGGGGGTCCAACCCGTTACTAGCATGGGGTACCTAATAAAGTGGCCGGTGAGTGTAGAATCATACATGCCAACCCTCCCGATTTTTCCGGGAGACTCCCGAATTTCAAAGCCCCTCCCGAAAATCTCCCGGACCGACCTTTCTCCCGAATTTCTCCCGATTTCCACCCGGAGAACAATATTGCTACACCATCCGTCACTGGGCGCCGTTTCAGACCGAACAATAATAAAAGTTACACCTCGAAGTCAAGCGCGGCGATAGCCCAGTCCAAAATCGCACACTTCATGAGCACTTTCGGTCTTGTGGACTTACAATGGCTGCTGCGTGCGCGTGTCCGTTAATTCCGTGAGACCGCAGTGTGTCTCATTTGTCATTTTTAGATCTCAGAAGGGTGCTCGCGAGCGCCCCCAAGTGGTCGATTTGCGCCCTTGATGCGCACTTTTGCCGAGCCCGCACTTTACTTACCTACCTACCTACTACCCCCCCCCCCCCTTTCTGATGTCTCAAGGTTGGCAAGTATGCGTAGAATGCGTTCTCGCGCGTTCATGTTAAGTGTATTTTGGGAAACGCAGGTGGAATTGCGGCGAGCGTTCGTAATCTTGCACGTAGAGAGGGCTCTTAAGAGCGAAGATACATCATTATCGGGAAACTAGGCCCAGAAACTTTCGTTTCACAACCTCGTGGTCAATCTACCTTGGATGGTTTAGACATTATGGATGAAAATCAATATCCTACGGAGAAAATGAATGTGATTTTGCTGGTCTGTTGGGGCCAGTGTGAAACGGGTGAACATAGGTAAGGCCGCCACAGGTGCAGCTGATGGTTCATGCAATGAACATATGGGATTTCTCGGCCCAGCTTTTCTTGGAGTAGTTTCTGCACACCGCCATTCTTTCCAGCCATAACAGAAGCTCCATCATACACCTGACTTAACATTTGTGACGTGTTCAGTCCGGCTTTTGCCAGTTCTTCCATAATTTTGTTTGTCAGTGTGTTGGCATCACCGGCATCTGCTGTAGCTATTGTGAGAAGACGTTCTGTTGTTTCATGTAATGCAGACACGAAGCGAATAACTACAGATATGTTCTCACATCCAGTGGCGTCCCGTGTCCCATCCACTTTAATAGTATACCACGAATCGCCCACCTCTTGGACAATGGCATCAGCACGACGTTACTCATAATGGCCATCAGTTCATTTTGCATATCCGGACTTGTGTAGCTTGCATTACGGGGGATGTGTTTTATTATTTCAGACAATGTAGGGTCTTTCTTAACAGTATAATTCAACAGGGAGAGAAAAAGACCACTACCATCCTCTGCCATGTCATCAAACGCACCACAACTGATTTTCAGCGAGAAATCCCACACCACCAACGAGAGCAGACCCGTAATAACGATTTCTGTTTAGCTGATCAGAATGAAGAAGTGTGGAAATTTCCCTTCCACCATCCTTGCGCATCTGGTGTTCTTTCCATCTTGCAAGACATGTGAAATGTTCTTCTGAACTTGCGTGTTTATGGAATCCCTTGTCTTTTTCAGCGGCATGTTTCCAGTCCCGGTACCCTTTAACTGTGAAAGTGAGTCTACTGCGGAGTGCGCACTATCGAACGCTCGACATGGGAAGCAGAATGATGCATCAGCTTTGACACTATATTCAAGCCAGTCACGAGTCTGATACCATAAAGACACAAAGGAGCGATTTTTATTATTATACAAGCGAGCAGGGTATCGCTGTAAAATGATCTGATTCGTCCTTCTTTTCCAAGATCATCAATGGCCTGCAGCTTTGGCCCAGTCACAGCGACGCCGATCACGTCAGTAGTAGTAGGCCCATCCATGATTACACCCGCTGCTCTGTCTACGCCGTGAACTTGTGCAGGGTTTCCGCGGGGTTGTAAAAGGTAGTAAAAGGTAGTAAATTAAATTATGCCAAATTAAGGCCAGTAAAAAGTTGTAAAAAGTAGTAAACGTCATCTGACGAGGTAGTAAATTTTCGAAGCCCCATCTAACTGGGTCTATATGGTTTTCAATTAGTATTGAAAATATACGAGATTCCATTTTTTTCCCTAAAAAATAAGGCTGTCTATGAAGTAAATATGTCTTACTAGTGGAATATTAAATGCAATATAGTAACACAACTTAGCTGTGGTGCGCGATCACTGGAAACGTGCAATGGATTGAGCGCGCAGCGGCACAGATGCGCGAGCTGGTCGAGCACATCCCTTCAAACAGACATCAGTGGAAAGTTTATAGTTCAATCGGATGTCAATGGCAAAGAAAATTAAAACGGGTCATCATCTAGCTTATTATTATCGTTAACTGACGAGAGAGCGCGGGCGCACTTCTGTTGAATATTCTTGATCATTCACTCAGCACGTGTTATTTGGATTAAAACTAAATCGTATATGTAAGTAAAGTAAAACATGACCTGTTACCTGATTTATGTATAACGAGTGGTTCCCTACATTATTACTGGACGTGTGCATATCAAGAAGTTCCATGAACGCAAACATCCAAAGCGCGTGCCCCGCAAACCAGCGCCTCAGCGCGCGAATACTAAATTAAATTGTCTTTCACGTCACAAAATTATGTAAAAACGCCCGTCTTGACGAGTATCCTAGTAAACAAAAGTCAGTTATATCTCAAGTGAACGTAGCCATGTTCGTGCCTTCTGTCTTAAAGGGGCAGCAATTTAATAAACCTGCTACTGTGTTTTAGTGTTAATCAAACAAAGGACAAATAAATTACTCACTGCTCTTGACTAAATAGTCTACCCTTTTCAACTTTACAAAAATATCCATCTATTTTATTTAGCTATACACTAATGAATATGCAAATTTTTCACATTTGATTACTTTATTCAAATGTATTTACCAATCTACCCGAAAAACTCTAAAAACAGTTTATTTCATTTGTAGCTTTTCTTTGATCTATTGTATTTATTTGTCCTATTTGTAATTCGATTATTTGTTATTATTCACCTTATTAGGGCTAAGGGCTAACGTTATGGTTAGGATAACTCAAGGGCTAGGGTTCAGATAAGGACAACTGAAACTCAACTCGACACTAATGTTGTCATTGTCAATTATGTTTTTTTTTGTAATGATCACAATTAAACATTAGTGTACCTAATATGTAGGATGTGTGTGACAGTCACACCATACCTTATAGTAAGTAGTAAGTAGTGCTTTGCATACCTCTCCCACACCCCCCAAAAAAGGGCTGCTGCTTGATGTCGTGTTGGTAGTAAAAAATATTGTGGAGGTAGTAAAAAAGGTAGTAAAAGGTAGTAAATTCATCTCTATGATTCCTGCATATACCCTGTTGTGTCTCATTAGACACATTCTCCACTCCTACCATCTCATTAGCTCCAGAGTCGTCTCCACACACTTTGTTGTTGGTCAAAGTCGTCTTTGTCAACGACGAATCTTTAAACCACTTTCTTATATCCATAGCTTTGCTGTAGACCTACAAAACCGCCAAAATTTTATTCTGAGATCGCATGCAATGTGCAGAGGAATTACATATAAACAATACTGTATGCTTAACTAAATGAATTGCATGATTTATATGATATATATACTTACACACAAACTGCATGTTGTAATTTGAATAAATAAAACTACTAAAACAAAAATAACATATTAAAAGGTCTGCTGGTGGAGACTTGCCATTGGCTGTTGTATTTGAATAATTAATGAGGCAGGTCTGTGCAAGGTTTGGGTGCTATTTTGGGATGTTTTAACACTCATTTATGAATATAATTATATTTCAAGATACGTTCTGTGTAATAATGCGTTGAATAATGAATTTTCTGAATCATTTCGAACGATCCGGGGGGCACAATAGGTCATTTGGGGGGGCACTGCCACTGATGACGGCCTGGTGTGTGTACTGTATGAGTGTGTGTACTGTATGAGTGTGTGTACTGTATGGGTGTGTGTGTACTGTATGAGTGTGTGTGTGTGTACTGTATGGGTGTGTGTGTACTGTATGGGTGTGTGTGTACTGTATGGGTGTGTGTACTGTATGGGTGTGTGTACTGTATGGGTGTGTGTGTACTGTATGTGTGTGTGTGTGTACTGTATGAGTGTGTGTGTGTGTGTGTGTACTGTATGGGTGTGTGTGTATTGTATATGCGTGTGTGTGTACTGTATGTGTGTGTGTACTGTATGGGTGTGTGTACTGTATGGGTGTGTGTGTACTGTATGTGTGTGTGTGTGTACTGTATGAGTGTGTGTGTGTGTGTACTGTATGGGTGTGTGTGTATTGTATATGCGTGTGTGTGTACTGTATGGGTGTGTGTACTGTATGGGTGTGTGTACTGTATGGGTGTGTGTGTACTGTATGTGTGTGTGTGTGTACTGTATGAGTGTGTGTGTGTGTGTACTGTATGGGTGTGTGTACTGTATGAGTGTGTGTGTGTGTGTACTGTATGTGTGTGTGTGTGTACTGTATGAGTGTGTGTGTGTGTACTGTATGAGTGTGTGTACTGTATGGGTGTGTGTGTACTGTATGGGTGTGTGTACTGTATGGGTGTGTGTACTGTATGGGTGTGTGTGTACTGTATGTGTGTGTGTGTGTACTGTATGAGTGTGTGTGTGTGTGTGTACTGTATGG
>JAULUF010000024.1:450000-625000 GCA_031834385.1 Semotilus atromaculatus
CAGAACACTCTCACGGCTGAACACTCTCACCGCAGAACACTCTCACCGCAGAACACTCTCACCGCAGAACACTCTCACGGCAGACCACAGAACACTCTCACCACAGAAAACTCTCACCGCAGAACACTCTCACCGCAGAACACTCTCACCGCAGAACACTGAACACTCTCACCGCAGAACACTCTCACGGCAGACCACAGAACACTCTCACCACAGAACACTCTCACCGCAGAACACTCTCACCGCAGAACACTGAACACTCTCACCGCAGAACACTCTCACCGCAGAACACTCTCACGGCAGACCACAGAACACTCTCACCACAGAACACTCTCACGGCAGAACACTCTCACGGCAGAACACTCTCACGGCAGAACACTCTCACGGCAGAACACTCTCACGGCAGAACACTCTCACGGCAGAACACTCTCACGGCAGAACACTCTCACGGCAGAACACTCTCACGGCAGAACACTCTCACGGCAGAACACTCTCACCGCAGAACACTCTCACCGCAGAACACTCTCATCGCAGAACACTCTCACGGCAGAACACTCTCACCGCAGAACACTGAACACTCTCAGCGCAGAACACTCTCACCGCAGAACACTCTCATCGCAGACCACAGAACACTCTCACGGCAGAACACTCTCACGGCAGAACACTCTCACGGCAGAACACTCTCACGGCAGAACACTCTCACGGCAGAACACTCTCACGGCAGAACACTCTCACCGCAGAACACTCTCACCGCAGAACACTCACCGCAGAACACTCTCACCGCAGAACACTCTCATCGCAGAACACTCTCATCGCAGAACACAGAACACTCTCACGGCAGAACACTCTCACGGCAGAACACTCTCACGGCAGAACACTCTCACGGCAGAACACTCTCACGGCAGAACACTCTCATCGCAGAACACAGAACACTCTCACGGCAGAACACTCTCACGGCAGAACACTCTCACGGCAGAACACTCTCACGGCAGAACACTCTCACGGCAGAACACTCTCACGGCAGAACACTCTCACGGCAGAACACTCTCACGGCAGAACACTCTCACGGCAGAACACTCTCACCGCAGAACACTCACCGCAGAACACTCATCGCAGAACACTCTCATCGCAGAACACAGAACACTCTCACCACAGAACACTCTCACCACAGAACACTCTCACCGCAGAACACTCTCACCGCAGAACACTCTCATCGCAGAACACAGAACACTCTCACGGCAGAACACTCTCACGGCAGAACACTCTCACGGCAGAACACTCTCACGGCAGAACACTCTCACGGCAGAACACTCTCACGGCAGAACACTCTCACGGCAGAACACTCTCACGGCAGAACACTCTCACGGCAGAACACTCTCACGGCAGAACACTCTCATCGCAGAACACAGAACACTCTCACGGCAGAACACTCTCACGGCAGAACACTCTCACGGCAGAACACTCTCACGGCAGAACACTCTCACGGCAGAACACTCTCACGGAAGAACACTCTCACCGCAGAACACTCTCACCGCAGAACACTCTCACGGCAGAACACTCTCACGGCAGAACACTCTCACGGCAGAACACTCTCACGGCAGAACACTCTCACGGCAGAACACTCTCACGGCAGAACACTCTCACGGCAGAACACTCTCACCGCAGAACACTCACCGCAGAACACTCTCATCGCAGAACACTCTCATCGCAGAACACAGAACACTCTCACCACAGAACACTCTCACCACAGAACACTCTCACCGCAGAACACTCTCACCGCAGAACACTCTCATCGCAGAACACAGAACACTCTCACGGCAGAACACTCTCACGGCAGAACACTCTCACGGCAGAACACTCTCACGGCAGAACACTCTCACGGCAGAACACTCTCACGGCAGAACACTCTCACGGCAGAACACTCTCACGGAAGAACACTCTCACCGCAGAACACTCTCACCGCAGAACACTCTCACGGCAGAACACTCTCACGGCAGAACACTCTCACGGCAGAACACTCTCACGGCAGAACACTCTCACGGCAGAACACTCTCACGGCAGAACACTCTCACGGCAGAACACTCTCACCGCAGAACACTCACCGCAGAACACTCTCATCGCAGAACACTCTCATCGCAGAACACAGAACACTCTCACCACAGAACACTCTCACCACAGAACACTCTCACCGCAGAACACTCTCACCGCAGAACACTCTCATCGCAGAACACAGAACACTCTCACGGCAGAACACTCTCACGGCAGAACACTCTCACGGCAGAACACTCTCACGGCAGAACACTCTCACGGCAGAACACTCTCACGGCAGAACACTCTCACGGAAGAACACTCTCACCGCAGAACACTCTCACCGCAGAACACTCTCACCGCAGAACACTCTCACCGCAGAACACTCACCGCAGAACACTCACCGCAGAACACTCTCACCGCAGAACACTCTCACCGCAGAACACTCTCACCGCAGAACACTCTCACCGCAGAACACTCTCACCGCAGAACACTCTCATCGCAGAACACAGAACACTCTCACCGCAGAACACTCACCGCAGAACACTCTCACGGCAGAACACTCTCACGGCAGAACACTCTCACGGCAGAACACTCTCACGGCAGAACACTCTCACGGCAGAACACTCTCACGGCAGAACACTCTCACCGCAGAACACTCACCGCAGAACACTCTCATCGCAGAACACTCTCATCGCAGAACACAGAACACTCTCACCACAGAACACTCTCACCACAGAACACTCTCACCGCAGAACACTCTCACCGCAGAACACTCTCATCGCAGAACACAGAACACTCTCACGGCAGAACACTCTCACGGCAGAACACTCTCACGGCAGAACACTCTCACGGCAGAACACTCTCACGGCAGAACACTCTCACGGCAGAACACTCTCACGGCAGAACACTCTCACGGCAGAACACTCTCATCGCAGAACACAGAACACTCTCACGGCAGAACACTCTCACGGCAGAACACTCTCACGGCAGAACACTCTCACGGCAGAACACTCTCACGGCAGAACACTCTCACGGAAGAACACTCTCACCGCAGAACACTCTCACCGCAGAACACTCTCACGGCAGAACACTCTCACGGCAGAACACTCTCACGGCAGAACACTCTCACGGCAGAACACTCTCACGGCAGAACACTCTCACGGCAGAACACTCTCACGGCAGAACACTCTCACGGCAGAACACTCTCACCGCAGAACACTCACCGCAGAACACTCTCATCGCAGAACACTCTCATCGCAGAACACAGAACACTCTCACCACAGAACACTCTCACCACAGAACACTCTCACCGCAGAACACTCTCACCGCAGAACACTCTCATCGCAGAACACAGAACACTCTCACGGCAGAACACTCTCACGGCAGAACACTCTCACGGCAGAACACTCTCACGGCAGAACACTCTCACGGCAGAACACTCTCACGGAAGAACACTCTCACCGCAGAACACTCTCACCGCAGAACACTCTCACCGCAGAACACTCTCACCGCAGAACACTCACCGCAGAACACTCACCGCAGAACACTCACCGCAGAACACTCTCACCGCAGAACACTCTCACCGCAGAACACTCTCACCGCAGAACACTCTCATCGCAGAACACAGAACACTCTCACCGCAGAACACTCACCGCAGAACACTCTCACGGCAGAACACTCTCACGGCAGAACACTCTCACGGCAGAACACTCTCACGGCAGAACACTCTCACGGCAGAACACTCTCACGGCAGAACACTCTCACGGCAGAACACTCTCACGGCAGAACACTCTCACGGCAGAACACTCTCACGGCAGAACACTCTCACGGCAGAACACTCTCACGGCAGAACACTCTCACGGCAGAACACTCTCACGGCAGAACACTCTCACGGCAGAACACACTCACCGCAGAACACTCTCACCGCAGAACACTCTCACCGCAGAACACTCTCACCGCAGAACACTCTCACCGCAGAACACTCTCACCGCAGAACACTCACCGCAGAACACTCTCACGGCAGAACACTCTCACGGCAGACCACAGAACACTCTCACCGCAGAACACTCTCACGGCAGAACACTCTCACGGCAGAACACTCTCACGGCAGAACACTCTCACGGCAGAACACTCTCACGGCAGAACACTCTCACGGCAGAACACTCTCACGGCAGAACACTCTCACGGCAGAACACTCTCACGGCAGAACACTCTCACGGCAGAACACTCTCACGGCAGAACACTCTCACGGCAGAACACTCTCACCGCAGAACACTCTCACCGCAGAACACTCACCGCAGAACACTCTCACCGCAGAACACTCTCACCGCAGAACACTCTCACCGCAGAACACTCTCACCGCAGAACACTCACCGCAGAACACTCTCACGGCAGAACACTCTCACGGCAGACCACAGAACACTCTCACGGCAGAACACTCTCACGGCAGAACACTCTCACGGCAGAACACTCTCACGGCAGAACACTCTCACGGCAGAACACTGAACACTCTCACGCAGAACTCTCACCACAGAACACTCTCACGGCAGAACACTCTCACGGCAGAACACTCTCACGGCAGAACACTCTCACGGCAGAACACTCTCACGGCAGAACACTCTCACTGCAGAACACTCTCACTGCAGAACACTGAACACTCTCACCGCAGAACACAACACTCTGTCACCGCAGAACACAACACTCTCTCACCGCAGAACACTGAACACTCTCACCGCAGAACACTGAACACTCTCACGGCAGAACACAACACTCTCTCACCGCAGAACACTGAACACTCTCACGGCAGAACACTCTCACGGCAGAACACTCTCACGGCAGAACACTCTCACGGCAGAACACTCTCACGGCAGAACACTGAACACGCTCACCGCAGAACACAACACTCTCTCACGGCAGAACACTGAACACTCTCACGGCAGAACACTCTCACGGCAGAACACTCTCACGGCAGAACACTCTCACGGCAGAACACTCTCACGGCAGAACACTCTCACGGCAGAACACGCTCACCGCAGAACACGCTCACCGCAGAACACGCTCACCGCAGAACACGCTCACCGCAGAACACGCTCACCGCAGAACACGCTCACCGCAGAACACGCTCACCGCAGAACACGCTCACCGCAGAACACGCTCACCGCAGAACACGCTCACTCTCACCGCTCACTCTCACCGCAGAACACGCTCACTCTCACCGCAGAACACTCTCACTCACCGCAGAACACGCTCACTCTCACCGCAGAACACTCTCACTCACCGCAGAACACTCTCACCGCAGAACACTGAACACTCTCACCGCAGAACACTGAACACGCTCACCGCAGAACACGCTCACTGCAGAACACGCTCACTGCAGAACACACAGAACACGCTCACTGCAGAACACACAGAACACACTTACTGCAGAACACACCTGACTGTGTGATCTGTGTGTGTGATCTTTGCAGACAGTGTTCTCTGAGGTGGTGGGAGGGAAGAAACGAAAGCAAGATACTGAAACCAGCAGAAAGAAAACATTACCAGGAAAAGATGAAGAGTTCTACATCCCGTACAGACCCAAAGACTTCGACTCAGAGCGAGGGTACGGCCGGCTCCTTTATTTTTATTATTATTATTATTATTATATATAATATGCTTTATTATTATTCAACATGTTCAATTGGGAAACTGTTAAATCTGGTGTCTGTGTGCGTGTGTGTTTTTCTGTGTGTGTGTGTGTAGGCTGAGTGTCGGGGCAGATGCGGGCTCGTTCGAGCATCAGGCCTCCTCTGCAGTTCTGGATCTGATGGGTGACGAGAGCAAATCTTTAAATCAACACAAGAGCCTGATGAAGTGGTGAGCAGTGCCGGCTTTTACACACATGACACTGTGCACACGCCTGCTTATCCTGACGCAAGCGTGTTCTTATCCTAACGTGTTCTTATCCTGACTCAAGCGTGTTCTTATCCTAACGTGTTCTTATCCTGACACACACGTGTTCTTATCCTGACGCACGCCTGCTTATACTGACGCAAGCATGTTCTTATCCTGACACACGCGTGTTCATATAGTGACGCAACAAGTTCTCATCCTGACGTGTTCTTATCCTGACACACGCGTGTTCTTATCCTGACGCAAGCGTGTTCTTATCCTAACGTGTTCTTATCCTGACACACGTGTGTTCTTATCCTGACGCAAGCGTGTTCTTATCCTAACGTGTTCTTATCCTGACACACGCGTGTTCTTATCCTAACGTGTTCTTATCCTGACACACACGTGTTCTTATCCTGACGCACGCGTGTTCTTATCCTGACGCAAGCGTGTTCTTATCCTGACGCAAGCGTGTTCTTATCCTGACACACGCGTGTTCTTATCCTAACGTTTTCTTATCCTGACACACACGTGTTCTTATCCTGACGCACGCGTGTTCTTATCCTGACGCAAGCGTGTTCTTATCCTGACACACGCGTGTTCTTATCCTGACGTGTTCTTATCCTGACACACGCGTGTTCTTATCCTGACACACGCGTGTTCTTATCCTGACGCAAGCGTGTTCTTATCCTGACGCAAGCGTGTTCTTATCCTGACACACGCGTGTTCTTATCCTGACGCAAGCGTGTTCTTATCCTGACGCAAGCGTGTTCTTATCCTGACGTGTTCTTATCCTGACACACACGTGTTCTTATCCTAACGTGTTCTTATCCTGACACACACGTGTTCTTATCCTGACGCACGCGTGTTCTTATCCTGACGTGTTCTTATCCTGACACACGCGTGTTCTTATCCTGACGCAAGCGTGTTCTTATCCTGACGCAAGCGTGTTCTTATCCTGACGCAAGCGTGTTCTTATCCTGACGCAAGCGTGTTCTTATCCTGACGCACGCGTGTTCTCATCCTGACGCACGCGTGTTCTTATCCTGACGCACGCGTGTTCTCATCCTGACGCACGCGTGTTCTCATCCTGACGCACGCGTGTTCTCATCCTGACGCACGCGTGTTCTCATCCTGACGCACGCGTCTTCTTATCCTAACGTGTTCTCATCCTAACGTGTTCTCATCCTAACGTGTTCTCATCCTAGCGTGTTCTCATCCTGACGCACGCGTGTTCTCATCCTGACGCACGCGTGTTCTCATCCTGACGCACGCGTGTTCTCATCCTGACACACACGTGTTCTCATCCTGACGCATGCGTGTTCTCATCCTGACACACACGTGTTCTCATCCTGACGTGTTCTCATCCTGACGTGTTCTCATCCTGACGCACGCGTGTTCTCATCCTGACGTGTTCTTATCCTGACACACACGTGTTCTTATCCTGACACACACGTGTTCTTATCCTGACGTGTTCTCATCCTGACGTGTTCTCATCCTGACGCACGCGTGTTCTCATCCTGACGCACGCGTGTTCTCATCCTAACGTGTTCTCATCCTAACGTGTTCTTATCTTGACGCACGATTGTTCTTATCTTGACGCACGCGTGTTCTCATCCTAACGTGTTCTCATCCTAACGTGTTCTTATCCTGACGCACGCGTGTTCTCATCCTGACGTGTTCTCATCCTGACGCACGCGTGTTCTCATCCTGACGCACGCGTGTTCTCATCCTGACGTGTTCTTATCCTGACGCACGCGTGTTCTTATCTTGACGCACGCGTGTTCTCATCCTAACGTGTTCTCATCCTGACGCACGCGTGTTCTCATCCTAACGTGTTCTCATCCTAACGTGTTCTCATCCTAACGTGTTCTCATCCTAACGTGTTCTCATCCTAACGTGTTCTCATCCTGACGCGCGCGTGTTCTCATCCTAACGTGTTCTTATCCTGACGCACGCGTGTTCTCATCCTGACGTGTTCTTATCCTGACACACACGTGTTCTTATTCTGACACACACGTGTTCTCATCCTGACGCACACGTGTTCTCATCCTGACGTGTTCTCATCCTGACGTGTTCTCATCCTGACGTGTTCTCATCCTGACGTGTTCTCATCCTGACGTGTTCTCATCCTGACGTGTTCTCATCCTGACGTGTTCTCATCCTGACGTGTTCTCATCCTGACGTGTTCTCATCCTGACGTGTTCTCATCCTGACGTGTTCTCATCCTGACGTGTTCTCATCCTGACGTGTTCTCATCCTGACGTGTTCTCATCCTGACGTGTTCTCATCCTGACACACACGTGTTCTCATCCTGACACGCGTGTTCTCCACAGGGACCGCAAGAGGAAGCGCTTCGTCCATGACACGGGTAAAGACGACAAACACAAGAAGATCAAGACAGAGAGTGGAACGGTGGTCAGCGGCAAGAAGAAGAAAAAGAACTTGTATCCTTCTGGAAAAGAGTTTTGTAACGCATCGTTTCAGAGCAGCTTTACAGGAGCTCATGATGTTTATGTTGTTAATGTCTTCATTTCTAACAGCAGGTTAGATCTGGGCGATGGGATGGTTTACATTCAGAGACGATATAAACACTTAAACCCAGGACTTTTGTCACATTTGAACCACGAATACACAAAAAAATTAAAGGATTCTAGGAGTTTTGTGGTTGAAGTTTAAAAAAGTATCAAATCCTTCCCTCTAGGGTCAATTTGACCCCCTTAGGAATGAATGGAATGTGAGGAATGCTTCAGTACACATAGAAAACCCTTAAAAATGCTAAAAATTCAAACTAAAAATGCTCAAACTTTACCAAAAAATTGTTGTATAATGTCTACATGTGTATCTGAATGCACAGTGAAGAGAAACTGACTTTAGGACCCAGAGGAACAGCTCATTTGCTCCATATAGAGATATACCGGTAAGGCCATCTAGAGTCATGAAATATGTGTATTATTATTTTTCCACAAGAGGTCGGCAGAGACACCCGATGTAAGACATTTTAAACTGAATTTTTATGCATGAAATTAAGTTATTTTGAATTTAAGTTGAAAGAATGTGAGGAATGTGCTTGAATTATTTAATTAATTTATCAAATTTAGTAATTTAAAGGTATATCACATTAAAAATATAAAATAAAAAAAACTCCCCCAAAAAGGAAAATATCCAAATGAAATAAAATAAGCTTTCTGGACAACAACAAAAATTAAGTATAATTTTAGGGCTTTGGGTCATTTTGACCTGCAAGGGAGAGATGTTACAAAATGCGAATAAAACATATGCTCAGATGAATTGTTCAAAATAAGATCTATAACATGTTCATGAAGGAGATTTTAAACATTTTAATTTGATTATCGCTACAGATTTTTGGGCCAAACAATTAATCTTGATGTGAACAAGCCTTAAGACCAGGAAGAGAAACTAATAAAGAATTGTTGATCCCATGTGGACTTGTGAAGGTCTGATGTGAATAATTGCGTGTCAGTTGGTTTTCCTGACTTTGGTCCAGTTATGAAGAATGGAAGAAGAAGAATAAGATGGATGACCGAGCGTCAGACTCGGATGGAGAGACTGGAGGGCCGTCGAGAGGGAGGAACTCCAGCGGTAAGAGACCAATGCCAAGTCCCAATTCCCCTACTTATACCACGCCATAAAAGTACTCTTTTTGTGAAGAAAAAGCCAAAACTTGTGTGTAGCAAAAGAGTAGGCAAGCTTTGGGACATAGAACGTCATCTTTAACAGACAGCGCTGTCGCTTAGCTACGAGCTTAAACGTCCTCCATGTCGGTAGTTTTTAAACACTTTTCACTTGTGTTTGTAGTTCTAATCAAATCCTCGTCCACAGCGCAATGGGTTGTGGGCGATAAGAGCCGCTAGCGTGTTCACGGATCTGGAAAAAGTAGACCAATCGGGTATCTTTGGAATACTCATTTCAACATACTAAGATTTGTGACGTACTAATTCTATTTTCGAATACTATTTAGGACGGATAGTATGCGAATTGGGATGCACCTAAAGATTGTGTTGTAAAATCATCCAGTGATCACATGACATCCGCTCTCTTGAGTACTAGTCTGTTTGTGTTGTGGTTTCTTCAGGTCGTGGAGGAAGAGGAGGAGCTTATGGCCAGTCGAGAGGAAGAGGAGGAGCTTATGGCCAGTCGAGAGGAAGAGGAGGAGCTTATGGCCAGTCGGGAGGAAGAGGAGGAGCTTATGGCCAGTCGGGAGGAAGAGGAGGAGCTCATGGCGAGAGCGGCTCGCGTGTGCGATCGGAGCTGAAGAACCGCGATCAGATCCTCAAGCTACGCAAGCGTAAAGCTAAACAGCAGTTTCTGCAGAGCGGCGGCATGAAGAAGCTGCGCGCGAAAGGAAAGCAGCGGCTACAGGAAGTGATGCGGTCTGGCTTCGGGCGTGGCGGCAACAAGAAGGGAAAGATGAGAAAGAGACTTTAATAGAGGAATCGATACGAACGATCACACTTCCACGGAAAACAAGATGGACGTCTGAAACTCTTTTACTGAAACGTTTTATGCACATGTTTCTCTTTGTCTGCATTAAAAGAGATGTTTCGGTTCATCTGTCGACAGAATGTCCACTACCACTGGAAATCATTTCCTCTGCAGTTAACTAAATTTTGTTGTTGTTAAACAATTCCTAAAACTGTCAGTTACAGTAAGACCCTACCGTGCAAACGGCGGCACAACTTGATACCGGGTCACATGAGATTGGTGTGATTTAAATCTTTACTGAACTTTTGTCTTTAAATTTCAGTCATCTTGAACACGTGACACCAGGAGAGCCTGTGAGTTTCACGTTATGTGTGACAGGTTCTCAAACCCCTTCAATTAAGAAACCCTTTAATGATTCATTTGTTTATAATTATGCTAAGGGTTCACACTTAAAGTTGACATGAAATTGAAGTTGTGCTCGTCTTTTCTTCCCTATTGTGTCGTATATCTGAGTGAAACGCAATGAAAGAAATGTAAAAAATAAATAAAGGTCTGCTATTGGCTGATCTCATGTGAGTGACAGGTTGCCCCGCCCTCGTCATCAGAGAAGAGATTCTGCAAGAGGAACTTATTATGATTCAAGATTATCATCATAATGATGATGTGCACCCTAAAATCATTTATATAAGTACTTTTTTAATTTCATGGTGACTAGCAAGCCGCCTTAATGTACGTTGACTAGTTTCTTTATAACAGAGGACAATTTATTGATTGTGGTCCTAACTAAGTGGGAAAAAGGCTTTCTGCACAGATGTTTTACAAAAATATATATAAAATCTAGTTTAACACTCTTTACCTCGACATCTAGAGGGAACTGCCATTTGTAGTGGTGTCCGAAACCGTAGTGGATGTTGACTGCTCTCATTCAATCCCACAATGCACCACGACAACAAGTGACATTATCTTTTCATCTTTACTGGAGCTGCTAGTGTTATATGTTGGTAATAGGCACTTATCTAACGCTAAAGTTTCGTGCCTCTAAAAAGTGCCTTCTTTTTGATCTGAACGGTGTGTGGAAAACACTTGGAGTTTTGCCACAGATTTGTCCCAAGGATTTGCGCCTCCACACTTAAAAAACCGCGCAAAACTACTTTTAAACAGGAAATGATGCGTACATATTTACAGCGGTTCTATTAGCACGGGATTAGCTAACGTTATTACCTGAGGTCATTTTTCCAGACCTTTTTTACTGAAGGTAAAAGTCGCCGTAATCTTTACTGTAATGATAACTGTGATGTCCATTCGGATGGGACTAAAATCACTGAGAAGCTCTGGGAATAATTACTTTACCCCACATCTCCATGTTAAAGGGGTGGTTCGGCCTCATTTCCAAGTGAGCCTTAGTCAAGTCAAGTCAAGTCACCTTTATTTATATAGCGCTTTTTACAATACAAATTGTTTCAAAGCAGCTTTACAGAGATAACAGGAAAACAATGTTGTAATAGTATTGTTAAATTCAAAATTAAATGTTAAATGTCCCCAACTAAGCAAGCCAAAAGCCAATGGCGACAAAAGCGAAGAGAGGCGAAAAAGGCAACAGTGGCAAGGAACCAAAACTCCATCAGGTGACAGAATGGAGAAAAAAACCTTGGGAGAACCCAGGCTCAGTCAGGGGGCCAGTCCTCCTTTGGCCAATGAACGAACAGTGTATGATTATGAGTTAGGCAGCATAATGTCAGGAGTCAGATGTGATCAGAACTTTCACGATATTTATCCAGTTCATCTGGTTGGGTTGGGTCATCCGGCCGGTGAGAAGATGAGTGTGTTGAGGTGTCCATGGGCCTTCACAGTGTTGATGGGCCGGCTCATCAGGGATGCGTTGTCGTCGTGTCCATGTGATGGTCCTTCCTCAGATCTGGATATGGCCTGGATCCGGCGGTTCGCGGTAAACCTCGGGATAAGCAGAGAGACTAATATTAGCGTAGACGCCATCCTTCTTATGATGTACAAAGTACATCAGGAATTATGGGAAGTGTTCCCGGTTCCGGCTGATCTAAACTATGCAGCCTAACATTGAATTATAGAAATCTATAATGTGTTATGTGTATGCTAAGCCAAAGAGATGTGTTTTTAGTCTAGATTTAAACTGACAGACTGTATCTGCTTCCCGGACTGTGTTAGGAAGATTGTTCCAAAGTTTTGGTGCTAAATAGGAAAAGGATCTACCGCCAGCAGTCGATTTTGATATTCTAGGTATTATCAACTGGCCAGAATTTTGAGATCGCAATAGACGTGAAGGACTATAATGCGTTAAGAGCTCGCTCAAGTACTGGGGAGCTAAACCATTTAGTGCTTTGTAAGTAATCAGCAATATTTTAAAATGTATACGATGTTTAATAGGCAGCCAATGCAGTGTTGACAGAACCGGGCTAATATGGTCATACTTCCTGGTTCTGGTAAGAACTCTAGCGGCTGCGTTTTGAACTAGCTGTAGTTTGTTTATTAAGCGTGCAGGGCAACCACCCAGTAGAGCATTACAATAATCTAGCCTTGATGTCATGAATGCATGAACTAATTGTTCCGCATTTGTCAGTGAGAGCATATGACGTAATTTAGATATATTTTTAAGATGGAAAAATGCGGTTTTACAGATACTAGACACGTGACTTTCAAATGAAAGATTGGTATCAAAGAGCACACCCAGGTTCCTAACTGACGACGAAGACTTAACAGAGCAGCCATCGATTGTTAGACAGTATTCTGGGTTATTACGTGTGGCAGTTTTTTGTCCAATGATTAGAATCTCTGTTTTTTCAGAATTTAGTAATAGGAAATTACTGGTCATCCAATTTTTTATATCAGCTATGCATTCCGTTAATTTTGAGAATTGGTAAGTTTCGTTAGGTTTTGAAGAAATATACAGCTGAGTATCATCAGCATAACAGTGGAAGCTAATTCCATATTTCCTAATGATATATCCTAATGGTAGCATGTACATAGTGAACAGCAGCGGTCCTAGTACTGAGCCTTGTGGTACGCCATACTGAACTTGTGATCGATAAGACATCTCTTCATTTACTGCTACAAACTGAAAACGGTCAGATAAGTATGATTTAAACCATGCTAGTGCAATTCCACTAATGCCAACATAGTTTTCTAGTCTATTTAAAAGAATGTTGTGGTCGATAGTATCAAATGCAGCACTAAGATCAAGTAACACTAATAGAGAGATACAACCACGATCGGATGATAAGAGCAAATCATTTGTGACTTTAATGAGAGCAGTCTCAGTACTATGGTACGGTCTAAATCCGGACTGAAAATCCTCGCAGATATTATTTCTTTCTAAAAAGGAACAAAGTTGTGATGAAACTGCTTTTTCTAGTATCTTTGACAGAAAAGGCAGATTCGAGATTGGCCTATAATTGACTAATTCTGTCGGATCAAGTTGCGGTTTTTTAACAAGCGGTTTAATCATAGCCAACTTAAAGGTTTTTGGTACGTATCCTAGAGACAAAGATGAATTAATGATATTTAGAAGAGGATCTATGACCTCTGGAAGCATCTCCTTCAGTAGCTTAGTCGGTATAGGGTCTAGCATACAAGTTGTCGATTTAGATGAATTAACAAGTTTGCAAAATTCTTCCTCTCCTATAGCAACAAATGAATCAAAATGTTCCTCACGGAGACTACAATGCACTCCCTGATGCGCTACTGTAGTAGACGGTTGCATAGTTATAATTTTGTCCCTGATATTATAGATCTTATAAGTGAAGAAGTTCATAAAGTCATTACTGCTGTGTTTCTTGGACACTTCTGGGCTTGAAGCTTTCTTTTTCGTTAGTTTAGCCACTTGTTCAAATAAATACCTAGGATTATGTTTATTTTCTTCTAATAGGGTTGAAAAATAATCCGTTCTAGCATCTTTTAATGCCTCTCTGTAAACAATCGAGCTCTCCTTCCATGAAATCCGAAATACCTCTAGTTTTGTTTTCTTCCAGTTTCGCTCCATTTTTCCTTAGTGTTATTTATCAGTTTATCGCATCCTTAGTGTTATTTATCAGTGGAGACAGTTTTAAAAAAATTTCATCCAGTTGCGTAGTTCGCTGGTGCTAGGCTAGCGCGAGTCAACGGTATCGGTTGATCCATAAGAACCACCCCTTTAAAGTCCCGTCCGATTAGGGTTTAACTGCATGCGCAATCTTTTCTATGTGATTCCAGCGCGCATGCGTCACATGAATTATTCCCGCGCAGACATTTGCATATTAACGTGTGTGTCCTGCAGTGATGAGGAAGCAAGGGGGTAATCCATCGACCGGAAGTTTGAGCCGGCCGCGTGCCGCCATCTTGTAGCAGAACTTCACTTGCGATAGCATTCCCATTGACTCCCATTCATTTTGGCGTCACTGACACGAACACGAGGCGTTTAAAGACTCAATTTGTCCATTATTTATTTCTAAAGACACACGACAATGTATAAAGGGCTCCATTACCTTCTATGTTACATTATGGCCCCGTAGAAACAGTTTTTGTAAAAATAGGCTAACGATTGCGTCATAACCACTCGACGCTCTGTCGCACAGTACAGAAATTACCGTACAGACAGGAGGAGAAGCTCGCAGACGATAAATGCATTAACTTATGGCGTACTGGCGTTACATTTTAAAATAAATACTATGCAAAATACTTACTCCTGCTCACTCACGCCAAAGAACTCTCTGCTCAAGCTCGCCGTCTCTGCAAGATTAACGTTGGCAGTTTTCACGCACAGCTACTAGAAGATGTACATCTGTCAGACAGGCTCACGTCATCAAGCTTAGTTTGAGTCGGTTTGAGTCTGCGCGTCAGGAACGGAAGTGCTACAAATTCCCAAAAAATGGGCTTCAATTGTCTCAACTGAGTTCCAATGAGATGGCTCTGTCCACTTCTTATACTGTCTATGTGAGGAAGTGACGCGCCTGGACGCGGTAAAGGCATCATTATGCTTCTGCGTCCACTCCACGCCGTAGCTACGCCGTCACTCCTACGGCGTCGTGGCCGTTTTATGGTTCTGCGTCAGGTTGCGTTGAATCTGACCAATCACAGCCCTTGCGGTCTGCGTCGCCTCGACGCGTAGTTAAAATTTTTTGGAGGTGCACGTCGAGCTACGGTCAGTGGCAGATTTAGCAAATTGGGGGCCCAAGGCGAAGGTAGGTAGGTTTGTATGTATGAGGAAGAGGACACGGACACCGACAGACTACACAGAGAAGGTGACTTTTGATATGGAACAAATTCTCAGCTCTCAGATTCTGTAAATTTTATTACGAAATTCAAACAATAAATACCGTTTTGACAGATCGCTGTAGTGCCTCAGTTCAAATGGCACGTGAACCGATCATCTCTCTTTACTAGCCTAGTTAATAGTAAATAAACACGAATGATCAATAGGTGTGTAACCGGTGTTGAAAGATACAGTAGACTACAACTTACCGAAATGTAGGCCTATACAGTCCTGTCACTGTGTTTATCTTTCGCACCGTTACGGACTAGTCCATCTCATTGTGAAATTAGGGGGTGTGTAGGGACAGATAACTATGAACTGGACATTTTAACTACTACTACAACGTTTCAACATATTTCTTAAGAATTTTAATAACGTTTACCATGCTTTTGAAGCGTTCATGATGATAAGGGGGCATTTTCACTTTCTTTTTTTTTTTTGAGGTTGGTTGGGGGCCCCAAGCAGCCGCCTCCCTATGCCTCTGTGTTAAGACCGCCACTGGCTACGGCGTAGGGGTCGGAGAGGGGTTCGCGGCGACGCAGGGGGCTCTGTGGGGGTACGCCATCGATTCGACGCAGAAGCATAAAGCAGGCTTAAGTCCCGCTGAACTATGATGATGATGAAGGTGTAATATGACGTGTAACATGGCTTGTGAAATGGAAAACTCTTAAAGTGTTATAAGCGCCTAATATTCCTTTTCACACATAAACTTGGTAAACTTGGTTTCACACTTGGTAAATTACCGTAAAATTCGAATGACTTTACCAGTAAATGCTGTTGACTTAAGCAACGGCGTTCTGGCTTTTTATAGTAATTATAAATTGTATTGTAAACAGCGCAGAGTAATCACATCAACTCCATAAGATAAGACATTCACCTGCGTGCTAATCAGTGAACACCGTATAATCGCTCATTTGAACGCCGTGCAACGTCATCAAAGAAAGGCAACACGGATTACGATATCACAAATAAATAGTGTAATTTACTTTACTTTCAAATTTAAAATCATATAATAGGGCTATACACATACAAAACACACATCTTATAAATATAATCAAAACGTATTAGTCTAGGCTAGTTTTATTTCATAGACTATATTTAATGGAATATTAACAGATTTGTAGCTACTGTCACTGTCATTCAATATGAAAATAAATTGTGATTTGGTTTACTATGAATAAATGTGTTCGTAATCAATAATAATTACCGGTCTCATCTTGTGTGTTTTCTTTCCAGTGCAGCTGCAAACATTCCTCAGGTAAATAAAGTTAAATGTATCGTTCAAACAATCAAGACTTTCGTTCATCTTCAAAACACAAAATTATATTTTTAATATTCTATCTTCACTATTGTCCATCTATTGGACAACCAAGATTTTCATGCATCAAAAAGGTATGACACTGTAAACTAATTAATTAAGTGCTTTAAGTCTTCTGAAGAGACACGACCACTTTAAATGATTTAATGTAGCATTTTATTCATATATTGATTAAGTAAATGGCAAGCTGACCTTGACTGAAGACCATATGTCTAACTTTAGGAAAAGAAAGTTTCATAAGTCTAGAAAGGGTTGACTTGGGATCAAGGTGCTTGTTCTTCAAAAGTAAGACATTTGATTGATATAATACATGATATGAGCCCTTTAATATTCATCCGATCCCCGGAGGAATGTTTTCTCTTCGAGAGCTCCAGCATGTGAACTATTAAAACCCTTCTGATAGCAGCTAATCCCAGAGAGAGCTGCACTTCCAGCTTCCCAATCAGGGACGAGGAGCGAGAGTCTTATCAGCGTTCCCAGTTATCAGCGTTCCCAGGCCGGACACGCCGTCCTCTCCAGAAGCGCTGAGCTGCTTATCCGTGTGGAGTGGAGCCATTATTAGCCTGTCACTCAGGCTCCGGGTCACGGGCGCTCCGGGTGTGTTTCCCGTACGCCGTAACTCGCGGCTTCACTATCAGTGCGATGCATCGTTGAAGAAATCATCTCGCGAGTCACGACTGGTTCCTGAAACCATATTGTCGCAAATTGGTCGTTCAACCGCGCTGGTTGATGATGTCACGCGGTGTTGGTGTAATAACTACTGTTAATGAATCTGTTTTAGATCGAATAACGCTCAATGATTTGCTATAAATTGCGAACATGCTTTTTCAGTTATTTTGCTTTATTTCCAGATTCAATCATAGGCTCGTTCTTACACACTAGAGCTCGTTCACACATGCACACTCTTCAAAAACTACACTTTAAATCTCTTGACAAACTGAAAGACGTAAATGATATTTGTATGTATTCTAAATTAAAGACATAGTTTGTACTGAATGTCAGCTTGCTTATTCTGCTCAAGATCAGGATTTATTGAGTACACGTCATGAAAACAAGAAACTCTTCTGACCACAGATCTAGATCTGTCGCTCACACACACACACACACACACACACACACAACTCTGCTGTCGCTCACACACACAACTCTGCTGTCGCTCACACACACACAACTCTGCTGTCACTCACACACACAACTGCTGTCGCTCAGACACACAACTCTGCGATGCTGTTTGCGAATGTTCGTTAGAATGATGGCTTTGGGAAACACCGACTCGTTGAAATAAAGAAACGGCTTTACGGCACACGACCGCTGCCAAACGAGCCCTTCATAATCTGCTCTGATTGGATGCCGTCGCTCAGGTGAAACGCTCTGATTGGATGCCGTCGCTCAGGGGAAACACTCTGATTGGATGCCGTCGTTCAGGAAAACGCTCTGATTGGATGCCGTCGCTCAGGGGAAACGCTCTGATTGGATGCTGTCGCTCAGGAGAAACACTGATTGGATGCCGTCGCTCAGGGGAAACGCTCTGATTGGATGCCGTCGCTCAGGGGAAACACTCTGATTGGATGCCGTCGCTCAGGGGAAACGCTCTGATTGGATGCTGTCGCTCAGGAGAAACACTGATTGGATGCCGTCGCTCAGGGGAAACGCTCTGATTGGATGCCGTCGCTCAGGGGAAACGCTCTGATTGGATGCCGTCGCTCAGGGGAAACGCTCTGATTGGATGCCGTCGCTCAGGGGAAACGATCTGATTGGATGCCGTCGCTCAGGGGAAACGCTCTGATTGGATGCCGTCGCTCAGGGGAAACGATCTGATTGGATGCCGTCGCTCAGGGGAAACGCTCTGATTGGATGCCGTCGCTCAGGGGAAACGCTCTGATTGGATGCCGTCGCTCAGGGGAAACGCTCTGATTGGATGCCGTCGCTCAGGGGAAACGATCTGATTGGATGCCGTCGCTCAGGGGAAACGCTCTGATTGGATGCCGTCGCTCAGGGGAAACGCTCTGATTGGATGCCGTCGCTCAGGAGAAACGCTCTGATTGGATGCCGTCGCTCAGGAGAAACGCTCTGATTGGATGCCGTCGTTCAGGGGAAACGCTCTGATTGGATGCCGTTGTTCAGGGGAAACGCTCTGATTGGATGCCGTCGCTCAGGAGAAACGCTCTGATTGGATGCCGTCGCTCAGGAGAAACGCTCTGATTGGATGCCGTCGTTCAGGGGAAACGCTCTGATTGGATGCCGTCGCTCAGGGGAAACACTCTGATTGGATGCCGTCGCTCAGGGGAAACACTCTGATTGGATGCCGTCGCTCAGGGGAAACACTCTGATTGGATGCTGTCGCTCAGGGGAAACGCTCTGATTGGATGCCGTCGTTCAGGGGAAACGCTCTGATTGGATGCCGTCGCTCAGGGGAAACACTCTGATTGGATGCCGTCGCTCAGGGGAAACGCTCTGATTGGATGCCGTCGCTCAGGGGAAACACTCTGATTGGATGCCGTCGTTCAGGGGAAACGCTCTGATTGGATGCTGTCGCTCAGGAGAAACACTGATTGGATGCCGTCGCTCAGGGGAAATGCTCTGATTGGATGCCGTCGTTCAGGGGAAACGCTCTGATTGGATGCCGTCGCTCAGGGGAAACGCTCTGATTGGTTGCCGTCGCTCAGGGGAAACGCTCTGATTGGATGCCGTCGCTCAGGAGAAACACTGATTGGATGCCGTCGCTCAGGAGAAACACTGATTGGATGCCGTCGCTCAGGGGAAACGCTCTGATTGGATGCCGTCGTTCAGGGGAAACGCTCTGATTGGATGCCGTCGCTCAGGAGAAACACTGATTGGATGCCGTCGCTCAGGGGAAACGCTCTGATTGGATGCCGTCGCTCAGGGGAAACACTCTGATTGGATGCCGTCGTTCAGGGGAAAAGCTCTGATTGGATGCTGTCGCTCAGGAGAAACACTGATTGGATGCCGTCGCTCAGGGGAAATGCTCTGATTGGATGCCGTCGTTCAGGGGAAACGCTCTGATTGGATGCCGTCGCTCAGGGGAAACGCTCTGATTGGATGCCGTCGTTCAGGGGAAACGCTCTGATTGGATGCTGTCGCTCAGGGGAAACACTCTGATTGGATGCCGTCGCTCAGGGGAAACACTCTGATTGGATGCCGTCGCTCAGGGGAAACACTCTGATTGGATGCCGTCGCTCAGGGGAAACGCTCTGATTGGATGCCGTCGCTCAGGAGAAACACTGATTGGATGCCGTCGCTCAGGGGAAACGCTCTGATTGGATGCCGTCGCTCAGGAGAAACACTGATTGGATGCCGTCGCTCAGGAGAAACACTGATTGGATGCCGTCGCTCAGGAGAAACACTGATTGGATGCCGTCGCTCAGGTGAAACGCTCTGACTGGATGCCGTCGCTCAGGAGAAACGCTCTGATTGGATGCCGTCGTTCAGGGGAAACGCTCCGATTGGATGCCGTCGCTCAGGGGAAACGCTTTGATTGGATGCCGTCGCTCAGGTGAAACGCTGATTGGATGCTGTCGCTCAGGTGAAACACTGATTGGATGCCGTCGCTCAGGGGAAACGCTTTGATTGGATGCCGTCGCTCAGGTGAAACACTGATTGGATGCCGTCGCTCAGGTGAAACGCTTTGATTGGATGCCGTTGCTCAGGGGAAACGCTTTGATTGGATGCCGTCGCTCAGGAGAAACAGTGATTGGATGCCGTCGCTCAGGAGAAACACTGATTGGATGCCGTCGCTCAGGGGAAACACTGATTGGATGCCGTCGCTCAGGAGAAACACTGATTGGATGCCGTCGCTCAGGGGAAACACTGATTGGATGCCGTCGCTCAGGAGAAACACTGATTGGATGCCGTCGCTCAGGGGAAACACTGATTGGATGCCGTCGCTCAGGTGAAACACTGATTGGATGCCGTCGCTCAGGGGAAATGCTTTGATTGGATGCCGTCGCTCAGGTGAAACACTGATTGGATGCCGTCGCTCAGGTGAAACACTGGATGCTGTCGCTCAGGTGAAACACTGATTGGATGCCGTCGCTCAGGGGAAACGCTTTGATTGGATGCCGTCGCTCAGGTGAAACACTGATTGGATGCCGTCGCTCAGGTGAAACGGTTTGATTGGATGCCGTCGCTCAGGGGAAACACTTTGATTGGATGCCGTCGCTCAGGAGAAACACTGATTGGATGCCGTCGCTCAGGGGAAACACTGATTGGATGCCGTCGCTCAGGAGAAAAACTGATTGGATGCCGTCGCTCAGGAGAAACACTGATTGGATGCCGTCGCTCAGGGGAAACACTGATTGGATGCCGTCGCTCAGGAGAAACACTGATTGGATGCCGTCGCTCAGGTGAAATGCTCTGATTGGATGCCGTCGCTCAGGTGAAACGCTCTGATTGGATGCCGTCGTTCAGGGGAAACGCTCTGATTGGATGCCGTCGCTCAGGGGAAACACTGATTGGATGCTGTCGCTCAGGTGAAACACTGATTGGATGCCGTCGCTCAGGGGAAAAGCTTTGATTGGATGCCGTCGCTCAGGTGAAACACTGATTGGATGCCGTCGCTCAGGTGAAACGCTTTGATTGGATGCCGTCGCTCAGGGGAAACGCTTTGATTGGATGCCGTCGCTCAGGAGAAACAGTGATTGGATGCCGTCGCTCAGGGCAAACACTGATTGGATGCCGTCGCTCAGGGGAAACAGTGATTGGATGCCGTCGCCCAGGGGAAATGCTTTGATTGGATGCCGTCGCTCAGGGGAAACACTGATTGGATGCCGTCGCTCAGGGGAAACACTGATTGGATGCTGTCGCTCAGGTGAAACACTGATTGGATGCCGTCGCTCAGGGGAAACGCTTTGATTGGATGCCGTCGCTCAGGGGAAACGCTTTGATTGGATGCCGTCGCTCAGGAGAAACACTGATTGGATGCCGTCGCTCAGGGGAAACACTGATTGGATGCCGTCGCTCAGGTGAAACACTGATTGGATGCCGTCGCTCAGGGGAAACGCTTTGATTGGATGCCGTCGCTCAGGGGAAACGCTTTGATTGGATGCCGTCGCTCAGGGGAAACGCTTTGATTGGATGCCGTCGCTCAGGGGAAACGCTTTGATTGGATGCCGTCGCTCAGGAGAAACAGTGATTGGATGCCGTCGCTCAGGGGAAACACTGATTGGATGCCGTCGCCCAGGTGAAACACTGATTGGATGCCGTCGCTCAGGAGAAACACTGATTGGATGCCGTCGCTCAGGGGAAACACTGATTGGATGCTGTCGCTCAGGTGAAACACTGATTGGATGCCGTCGCTCAGGGGAAACGCTTTGATTGGATGCCGTCGCTCAGGTGAAACACTGATTGGATGCCGTCGCTCAGGTGAAACACTGATTGGATGCCGTCGCTCAGGGGAAACGCTTTGATTGGATGCCGTCGCTCAGGAGAAACAGTGATTGGATGCCGTCGCCCAGGGGAAACACTGATTGGATGCCGTCGCTCAGGAGAAACACTGATTGGATGCCGTCGCTCAGGAGAAACATTGATTGGATGCCGTCGCTCAGGGGAAACACTGATTGGATGCCGTCGCTCAGGAGAAACACTGATTGGATGCCGTCGCTCAGGGGAAACACTGATTGGATGCCGTCGCTCAGGAGAAACACTGATTGGATGCCGTCGCTCAGGGGAAACACTGATTGGATGCCGTCGCTCAGGTGAAACACTGATTGGATGCCGTCGCTCAGGGGAAACACTGATTGGATGCTGTCGCTCAGGTGAAACACTGATTGGATGCCGTCGCTCAGGGGAAACACTGATTGGATGCCGTCGCTCAGGTGAAACACTGATTGGATGCCGTCGCTCAGGGGAAACACTGATTGGATGCCGTCGCTCAGGGGAAACACTGATTGGATGCCGTCGCTCAGGAGAAACACTGATTGGATGCCGTCGCTCAGGGGAAACACTGATTGGATGCCGTCGCTCAGGGGAAACACTGATTGGATGCTGTCGCTCAGGTGAAACACTGATTGGATGCTGTCGCTCAGGTGAAACACTGATTGGATGCCGTCGCTCAGGGGAAACGCTTTGATTGGATGCCGTCGCTCAGGGGAAACGCTTTGATTGGATGCCGTCGCTCAGGTGAAACGCTTTGATTGGATGCCGTCGCTCAGGGGAAACGCTTTGATTGGATGCCGTCGCTCAGGGGAAACGCTTTGATTGGATGCCGTCGCTCAGGTGAAACACTGATTGGATGCCGTCGCTCAGGTGAAACACTGATTGGATGCCGTCGCTCAGGGGAAACGCTTTGATTGGATGCCGTCGCTCAGGAGAAACAGTGATTGGATGCCGTCGCCCAGGGGAAACACTGATTGGATGCCGTCGCTCAGGAGAAACACTGATTGGATGCCGTCGCTCAGGAGAAACACTGATTGGATGCCGTCGCTCAGGGGAAACACTGATTGGATGCCGTCGCTCAGGAGAAACACTGATTGGATGCCGTCGCTCAGGGGAAACACTGATTGGATGCCGTCGCTCAGGTGAAACACTGATTGGATGCCGTCGCTCAGGGGAAACACTGATTGGATGCTGTCGCTCAGGTGAAACACGGATTGGATGCTGTCGCTCAGGTGAAACACTGATTGGATGCCGTCGCTCAGGGGAAACGCTTTGATTGGATGCCGTCGCTCAGGTGAAACACTGATTGGATGCCGTCGCTCAGGTGAAACGCTTTGATTGGATGCCGTCGCTCAGGGGAAACGCTTTGATTGGATGCCGTCGCTCAGGGGAAATGCTTTGATTGGATGCCGTCGCTCAGGAGAAACACTGATTGGATGCCGTCGCTCAGGGGAAACACTGATTGGATGCCGTCGCTCAGGGGAAACACTGATTGGATGCTGTCGCTCAGGTGAAACACTGATTGGATGCCGTCGCTCAGGGGAAACGCTTTGATTGGATGCCGTCGCTCAGGAGAAACACTGATTGGATGCCGTCGCTCAGGGGAAACACTGATTGGATGCCGTCGCTCAGGTGAAACACTGATTGGATGCCGTCGCTCAGGTGAAACGCTTTGATTGGATGCCGTCGCTCAGGGGAAACACTGATTGGATGCCGTCGCTCAGGGGAAACGCTTTGATTGGATGCCGTCGCTCAGGTGAAACACTGATTGGATGCCGTCGCTCAGGTGAAACGCTTTGATTGGATGCCGTCGCTCAGGGGAAACGCTTTTTGCCGTCGCTCAGGGGAAACGCTTTGATTGGATGCCGTCGCTCAGGTGAAACACTGATTGGATGCCGTCGCTCAGGGGAAACGCTTTGATTGGATGCCGTCGCTCAGGTGAAACACTGATTGGATGCCGTCGCTCAGGTGAAACGCTTTGATTGGATGCCGTCGCTCAGGGGAAACGCTTTTTGCCGTCGCTCAGGGGAAACGCTTTTTGCCGTCGCTCAGGGGAAACGCTTTGATTGGATGCCGTCGCTCAGGTGAAACACTGATTGGATGCCGTCGCTCAGGGGAAACGCTTTGATTGGATGCCGTCGCTCAGGTGAAACACTGATTGGATGCCGTCGCTCAGGGGAAATGCTTTGATTGGATGCCGTCGCTCAGGTGAAACACTGATTGGATGCCGTCGCTCAGGTGAAACACTGGATGCTGTCGCTCAGGTGAAACACTGATTGGATGCCGTCGCTCAGGGGAAACGCTTTGATTGGATGCCGTCGCTCAGGTGAAACACTGATTGGATGCCGTCGCTCAGGTGAAACGGTTTGATTGGATGCCGTCGCTCAGGGGAAACACTTTGATTGGATGCCGTCGCTCAGGAGAAACAGTGATTGGATGCCGTCGCTCAGGAGAAACACTGATTGGATGCCGTCGCTCAGGGGAAACACTGATTGGATGCCGTCGCTCAGGAGAAAAACTGATTGGATGCCGTCGCTCAGGAGAAACACTGATTGGATGCCGTCGCTCAGGGGAAACACTGATTGGATGCCGTCGCTCAGGAGAAACACTGATTGGATGCCGTCGCTCAGGTGAAATGCTCTGATTGGATGCCGTCGCTCAGGTGAAACGCTCTGATTGGATGCCGTCGTTCAGGGGAAACGCTCTGATTGGATGCCGTCGCTCAGGGGAAACACTGATTGGATGCTGTCGCTCAGGTGAAACACTGATTGGATGCCGTCGCTCAGGGGAAAAGCTTTGATTGGATGCCGTCGCTCAGGTGAAACACTGATTGGATGCCGTCGCTCAGGTGAAACGCTTTGATTGGATGCCGTCGCTCAGGGGAAACGCTTTGATTGGATGCCGTCGCTCAGGAGAAACAGTGATTGGATGCCGTCGCTCAGGGCAAACACTGATTGGATGCCGTCGCTCAGGGGAAACAGTGATTGGATGCCGTCGCCCAGGGGAAATGCTTTGATTGGATGCCGTCGCTCAGGGGAAACACTGATTGGATGCCGTCGCTCAGGGGAAACACTGATTGGATGCTGTCGCTCAGGTGAAACACTGATTGGATGCCGTCGCTCAGGGGAAACGCTTTGATTGGATGCCGTCGCTCAGGGGAAACGCTTTGATTGGATGCCGTCGCTCAGGAGAAACACTGATTGGATGCCGTCGCTCAGGGGAAACACTGATTGGATGCCGTCGCTCAGGTGAAACACTGATTGGATGCCGTCGCTCAGGGGAAACGCTTTGATTGGATGCCGTCGCTCAGGGGAAACGCTTTGATTGGATGCCGTCGCTCAGGGGAAACGCTTTGATTGGATGCCGTCGCTCAGGGGAAACGCTTTGATTGGATGCCGTCGCTCAGGAGAAACAGTGATTGGATGCCGTCGCTCAGGGGAAACACTGATTGGATGCCGTCGCCCAGGTGAAACACTGATTGGATGCCGTCGCTCAGGAGAAACACTGATTGGATGCCGTCGCTCAGGGGAAACACTGATTGGATGCTGTCGCTCAGGTGAAACACTGATTGGATGCCGTCGCTCAGGGGAAACGCTTTGATTGGATGCCGTCGCTCAGGTGAAACACTGATTGGATGCCGTCGCTCAGGTGAAACACTGATTGGATGCCGTCGCTCAGGGGAAACGCTTTGATTGGATGCCGTCGCTCAGGAGAAACAGTGATTGGATGCCGTCGCCCAGGGGAAACACTGATTGGATGCCGTCGCTCAGGAGAAACACTGATTGGATGCCGTCGCTCAGGAGAAACATTGATTGGATGCCGTCGCTCAGGGGAAACACTGATTGGATGCCGTCGCTCAGGAGAAACACTGATTGGATGCCGTCGCTCAGGGGAAACACTGATTGGATGCCGTCGCTCAGGAGAAACACTGATTGGATGCCGTCGCTCAGGGGAAACACTGATTGGATGCCGTCGCTCAGGTGAAACACTGATTGGATGCCGTCGCTCAGGGGAAACACTGATTGGATGCTGTCGCTCAGGTGAAACACTGATTGGATGCCGTCGCTCAGGGGAAACACTGATTGGATGCCGTCGCTCAGGTGAAACACTGATTGGATGCCGTCGCTCAGGGGAAACACTGATTGGATGCCGTCGCTCAGGGGAAACACTGATTGGATGCCGTCGCTCAGGAGAAACACTGATTGGATGCCGTCGCTCAGGGGAAACACTGATTGGATGCCGTCGCTCAGGGGAAACACTGATTGGATGCTGTCGCTCAGGTGAAACACTGATTGGATGCTGTCGCTCAGGTGAAACACTGATTGGATGCCGTCGCTCAGGGGAAACGCTTTGATTGGATGCCGTCGCTCAGGGGAAACGCTTTGATTGGATGCCGTCGCTCAGGTGAAACGCTTTGATTGGATGCCGTCGCTCAGGGGAAACGCTTTGATTGGATGCCGTCGCTCAGGGGAAACGCTTTGATTGGATGCCGTCGCTCAGGTGAAACACTGATTGGATGCCGTCGCTCAGGTGAAACACTGATTGGATGCCGTCGCTCAGGGGAAACGCTTTGATTGGATGCCGTCGCTCAGGAGAAACAGTGATTGGATGCCGTCGCCCAGGGGAAACACTGATTGGATGCCGTCGCTCAGGAGAAACACTGATTGGATGCCGTCGCTCAGGAGAAACACTGATTGGATGCCGTCGCTCAGGGGAAACACTGATTGGATGCCGTCGCTCAGGAGAAACACTGATTGGATGCCGTCGCTCAGGGGAAACACTGATTGGATGCCGTCGCTCAGGTGAAACACTGATTGGATGCCGTCGCTCAGGGGAAACACTGATTGGATGCTGTCGCTCAGGTGAAACACGGATTGGATGCTGTCGCTCAGGTGAAACACTGATTGGATGCCGTCGCTCAGGGGAAACGCTTTGATTGGATGCCGTCGCTCAGGTGAAACACTGATTGGATGCCGTCGCTCAGGTGAAACGCTTTGATTGGATGCCGTCGCTCAGGGGAAACGCTTTGATTGGATGCCGTCGCTCAGGGGAAATGCTTTGATTGGATGCCGTCGCTCAGGAGAAACACTGATTGGATGCCGTCGCTCAGGGGAAACACTGATTGGATGCCGTCGCTCAGGGGAAACACTGATTGGATGCTGTCGCTCAGGTGAAACACTGATTGGATGCCGTCGCTCAGGGGAAACGCTTTGATTGGATGCCGTCGCTCAGGAGAAACACTGATTGGATGCCGTCGCTCAGGGGAAACACTGATTGGATGCCGTCGCTCAGGTGAAACACTGATTGGATGCCGTCGCTCAGGTGAAACGCTTTGATTGGATGCCGTCGCTCAGGGGAAACACTGATTGGATGCCGTCGCTCAGGGGAAACGCTTTGATTGGATGCCGTCGCTCAGGTGAAACACTGATTGGATGCCGTCGCTCAGGTGAAACGCTTTGATTGGATGCCGTCGCTCAGGGGAAACGCTTTTTGCCGTCGCTCAGGGGAAACGCTTTGATTGGATGCCGTCGCTCAGGTGAAACACTGATTGGATGCCGTCGCTCAGGGGAAACGCTTTGATTGGATGCCGTCGCTCAGGTGAAACACTGATTGGATGCCGTCGCTCAGGTGAAACGCTTTGATTGGATGCCGTCGCTCAGGGGAAACGCTTTTTGCCGTCGCTCAGGGGAAACGCTTTGATTGGATGCCGTCGCTCAGGAGAAACACTGATTGGATGCCGTCGCTCAGGAGAAACACTGATTGGATGCCGTCGCTCAGGAGAAACACTGATTGGATGCCGTCGCTCAGGGGAAACACTGATGGGATGCCGTCGCTCAGGTGAAACACTGATTGGATGCCGTCGCTCAGGGGAAACGCTTTGATTGGATGCCGTCGCTCAGGTGAAACACTGATTGGATGCCGTCGCTCAGGTGAAACACTGATTGGATGCCGTCGCTCAGGGGAAACACTGATTGGATGCCGTCGCTCAGGTGAAACGCTTTGATTGGATGCCGTCGCTCAGGGGAAACGCTTTGATTGGATGCCGTCGCTCAGGGGAAACGCTTTGATTGGATGCCGTCGCTCAGGAGAAACACTGATTGGATGCCGTCGCTCAGGGGAAACACTGATTGGATGCCGTCGCTCAGGGGAAACACTGATTGGATGCCGTCGCTCAGGGGAAACGCTTTGATTGGATGCCGTCGCTCAGGGGAAACGCTTTGATTGGATGCCGTCGCTCAGGGGAAACACTGATTGGATGCCGTCGCTCAGGAGAAACACTGATTGGATGCCGTCGCTCAGGGGAAACACTGATTGGATGCCATTGCTCAGGAGAAACACTGATTGGATGCCGTCGCTCAGGAGAAACACTGATTGGATGCCGTCGCTCAGGGGAAACACTGATTGGATGCCGTCGCTCAGGAGAAACGCTCTGATTGGATGCCGTCGCTCAGGGGAAACACTGATTGGATGCCGTCGCTCAGGGGAAACACTGATTGGATGCCGTCGCTCAGGAGAAACGCTCTGATTGGATGCCGTCGTTCAGGAGAAACACTGATTGGATGCCGTCGCTCAGGGGAAACACTATTTGGATGCCGTCGCTCAGGAGAAACACTGATTGGATGCCGTCGCTCAGGAGAAACACTGATTGGATGCCGTCGCTCAGGGGAAACACTGATTGGATGCCGTCGCTCAGGAGAAACACTGATTGGATGCCATCGCTCAGGAGAAACACTGATTGGATGCCGTCGCTCAGGGGAAACACTGATTGGATGCCGTCGCTCAGGAGAAACGCTCTGATTGGATGCCGTCGTTCAGGGGAAACGCTCTGATTGGATGCCGTCGCTCAGGAGAAACACTGATTGGATGCTGTCGCTCAGGTGAAACACTCTGATTGGACGCCGCCAAAATTCTGTGTTATGTATTTTAATTGTTCTGGATTCATGATATAAAACAAAGTAGTTTTAAAAATCTAAATCGGTGGTAATCAATTGAAGGAATAAATCAAAAACTCTTTATTTCATCTTGTAAAGTTAGTGAACCGCAGTCATGTTAGGAGCTTTTGTGTGTGAAGTGAAATTAATCTGATTTAATCAGGCTGTGAGATGCGACTCATCTCAATTTTGTCCTAATATGCTGATTAATATTTCAGATATTTTTCAGATATTTTTTTAATGTTGAAAATAGTTGTGCTGGTTCATATTTTTGTTAAAATCATGATACATGTTATTTTCCAGGATTCTTTGAAGAACTTCATTTATTTGAAATAGAAATCTTTATTATTCTTATACATGTTCTCTGGTGCATAAACTTTTGCTTGAATAATGCAAACAATCTGTGTTTCCGTTTGATCTGGCCACAAGATGGCAGGATTGAGCAAAGAACGATGTGTGTGTGTGTGAAGGCAGAAGCAGGACTGTGTGTGTGTGTGTGTGTGTGTGTGTGTGTGTGTGAAGGCGTTCAGTTACAGCATGTGGAGGAGAATGAGCTCCGTCTGGTCTTTGAAAAGCTTTGGCACGCGAGGATCTGTTTCCAGGCTCTTCTGTGTGTGTGTGTGTGTGTGTGTGTGTGTGTGTGTGTGTTGCTTTATAACCTGCGTCTGTGAGTGTTATAGACTGAGTCGACTGTGATGTGGCTGTTTGTTCGGATCAAACGAGAACTGAGACTAGTGATGGAGAACACAGATCTGAGATCGCAGGTTTATCATCAGTGTGTAGATGATTGATCCAGGATTGATCTGTCAATCACCCACACACACACACACACCCACACGCACACTCACCCACACGCACACACACCCACACGCACACTCACCCACACGCACAAACACCCACACGCACACTCACCCACACGCACACACACCCACACGCACACTCACCCACACACACACACACACACACCCACATGCACACTCACCCACACACACCCACACGCACACTCACCCACACACACCCACACGCACACTCACCCACACACACGCACGCACACACACACACACCCACACGCACACTCACCCACACACACACCCACACACACACACCCACACGCACACTCACCCACACACACACACACACCCACATGCACACTCACCCACACACACACACACGCACACTCACCCACGCACACTCACCCACACACACACACTCAC
The DNA here is from genome assembly GCA_031834385.1 of Semotilus atromaculatus. Lineage (NCBI taxonomy): Eukaryota > Metazoa > Chordata > Actinopteri > Cypriniformes > Leuciscidae > Semotilus > Semotilus atromaculatus. The sequence goes on from JAULUF010000024.1 coordinate 480,466, forward strand.
CCACACACACACCCACACGCACACTCTCACACGCACACTCACCCACACGCACACTCACCCACACACACACACACACTCACTCCCACACACCCACACGCACACCCACACGCACACTCACCCACACACACACACATACACACACACTCACGCACACACACACACACGCACACTCACACACACACACACCCACACGCACACACACACACACACACTCACACACACACACACACACACACACTCTCACATACACACACACACACACACCCACACGCACACTCACACACCCACCCACACACACGCACACTCACACACCCACACGCACACACACACACTCACATACACACACACACACACACACTCTCACACACACACTCACCCACACACACACCCACACGCACACTCACACACCCACACACACCCACACACACACGCACACTCACCCACACACACACACGCGCACACACTCATGCAGACACACACACACATGCACACAAACGCACACACACACACACACACGCTCACACACACACACACACACACACTCACCCCTCCCCCCCCACACACACGCACATACACACACACATGCAGACACACACATGCACGCACACTCACACACACACACACACACTCGTGTAGACACACACACATGCATGCACACACTCGCAAACTGTTTGTGAGTGTGTTTTATGATTGTTTTTGTGAGTGTGTTTGTAAGTGTGTTTTGTGAGGGAGTTTGTGTGTTTGTGATGAGTTTGTGCGTGTGTTTGTGAGTGAGTTTGTGTGTTTGTGAGGGAGTGTGTTTGTGTGTTTGTGAGTGTGTTTGTGAGTGTGTTTGTGAATGTGTTTGTGAGTAAGTTTGTGAGTGAGTTTGTGTGTTTGTGAGGGAGTGTGTTTGTGAGTGAGTTTGTGAGTGTGTTTGTGTGTTTGTGAGTGTGTTTGTGAGTGTGTTTGTGAATGTGTTTGTGAGTAAGTTTGTGAGTGAGTTTGTGTGTTTGTGAGGGAGTGTGTTTGTGAGTGAGTTTGTGAGTGTGTTTGTGTGTTTGTGAGTGAGTTTGTGAGTGAGTTTGTGAGTGAGTTTGTGAGTGAGTTTGTGAGTGTGTTTGTGAGTGTGTGAGTGTGTTTGTGAATGTGTTTGTGAGTGTGTTTGTGTGTTGGTGAGTGTGTTGGTGAGTGTGTTTGTTAGTGTGTTTGTGAGTGAGTGTGTTTGTGAGTGAGTGTGTTTGTGAGGAAGTGTGTTTGTGAGGGAGTGTGTTTGTGAGGGAGTGTGTTTGTGAGTGTGTTTGTGAGTGTGTTGGTGAGTGTGTTTGTGAGGGAGTGTGTTGGTGAGTGTGTTGGTTAGTATGTTTGTGAGAGTGTGTTTGTGAGGGATTGTGTTTGTGAGGGAGTGTGTTTGTGAGGAAGTGTGTTTGTGAGTGTGTTTGTGAGTGTGTTTGTGATTGAGTGTGTTTGTGAGTGAGTGTGTTTGTGAGTGAGTGTGTTTGTGAGTGACTGTTTGTGAGTGAGTGTGTTTGTGAGTGAGTGTGTTTGTAAGGGAGTGTGTTTGTGAGGGAGTGTGTGAGGGAGTGTGTTTGTGAGGGAGTGTGTTTGTGAGTGTGTTGGTGAGTGTGTTTGTGAGGGAGTGTGTTTGTGAGGGAGTGTGTTTATGAGTGTGTTGGTGAGTGTGTTTGTGAGTGAGTGTGTTTGTGAGTGAGTGTTTGTGAGTGAGTGTGTTTGTGAGTGAGTGTGTTTGTGAGTGAGTGTGTTTGTGAGTGTGTTTGTGAGTGTGTTGGTGAGTGTGTTTGTGAGTGAGTGTGTTTGTGAGTGAGTGTTTGTGAGTGAGTGTGTTTGTGAGTGAGTGTGTTTGTGAGTGTGTTTGTGAGTGTGTTGGTGAGTGTGTTTGTGAGTGAGTGTGTTTGTGAGGAAGTGTGTTTGTGAGGGTGTTGGTGAGTGTGTTTGTGAGGAAGTGTGTTTGTGAGTGTGTTAGTGAGTATGTTTGTGATTGAGTGTGTTTGTGAGTGAGTGTGTTTGTGAGTGAGTGTGTTTGTGAGTGAGTGTGTTTGTGAGTGAGTGTGTTTGTGAGGGAATGTGTTTGTGAGGGAGTGTGTTTGTGAGTGTTTTTGTGAGTGTGTTTGTGAGTCTGTTGGTGAGGAAGTGGGTCGGTGAGAAAGTGTGTTTGTGAGTGTGTTTATGAGGGAGTGTGTTTGTGAGGAAGTGTGTTTGTGAGAGAGTGTGTTTGTGAGGAAGTGTGTTTGTGAGGGAGTGTGTTTGTGAGGGAGTGTGTTTGTGAGGAAGTGTGTTTGTGAGGAAATGTGTTTGTGAGTGAGTGTGTTTGTGAGTGAGTGTGTTTGTGAGTGAGTGTGTTTGTGAGTGAGTGTGTTTGTGAGTGAGTGTGTTTGTGAGGAAGTGTGTTTGTGAGGAAGTGTGTTTGTGAGGGAGTGTGTTGGTGAGGGAGTGTGTTGGTGAGTGTGTTTGTGAGGGAGTGTGTTGGTGAGTGTGTTTGTGAGGGAGTGTGTTGGTGAGGGAGTGTGTTGGTGAGTGTTTGTGAGGGAGTGTGTTTGTGAGGGAGTGTGTTTGTGAAGAAGTGTGTTTGTGAGGAAGTGTGTTTGTGAGGAAGTGTGTTTGTGAGGGAGTGTGTTGGTGAGTGTGTTTATGAGGGAGTGTGTTTGTGAGGAAGTGTGTTTGTGAGGGAGTGTGTTTGTGAGGAAGTGTGTTTGTGAGGGAGTGTGTTTGTGAGGGAGTGTGTTTGTGAGGAAGTGTGTTTGTGAGGAAATGTGTTTGTGAGTAAGTGTGTTTGTGAGTGAGTGTGTTTGTGAGTGAGTGTGTTTGTGAGTGAGTGTGTTTGTGAGGAACTGTGTTTGTGAGGAAGTGTGTTTGTGAGGGAGTGTGTTGGTGAGGGAGTGTGTTGGTGAGTGTGTTTGTGAGGGAGTGTGTTGGTGAGGGAGTGTGTTGGTGAGTGTGTTTGTGAGGGAGTGTGTTGGTGAGGGAGTGTGTTGGTGAGTGTTTGTGAGGGAGTGTGTTTGTGAGGGAGTATGTTTGTGAAGAAGTGTGTTTGTGAAGAAGTGTGTTTGTGAGGAAGTGTGTTTGTGAGGAAGTGTGTTTGTGAGGGAGTGTGTTGGTGAGTGTGTTTGTGAGGAAGTGTGTTTGTGAGGGAGTGTGTTGGTGAGTGTGTTTGTAAGTGAGTGTGTTTGTGAGGGAGTGTGTTGTGAGGGAGTGTGTTTGTGAGGGAGTGTGTTTGTGTGGGAGTGTGTTTGTGAGGGAGTGTGTTTGTGAGGGAGTGTGTTGGTGAGGGAGTGTGTTTGTGAGGAAGTGTGTTTGTGAGGGAGTGTGTTTGTGAGGGAGTGTGTTTGTGAGGAAGTGTGTTTGTGAGGAAATGTGTTTGTGAGGGAGTGTGTTGGTGAGGGAGTGTGTTTGTGAGGAAGTGTGTTTGTGAGGGAGTGTGTTTGTGAGGGAGTGTGTTGGTGAGGGAGTGTGTTTGTGAGGAAGTGTGTTTGTGAGGGAGTGTGTTTGTGAGGGAGTGTGTTTGTGAAGAAGTGTGTTTGTGAGGAAGTGTGTTTGTGAGGAAGTGTGTTTGTGAGGGAGTGTGTTTGTGAGTGAGTGTGTTTGTGAGGAAGTGTGTTTGTGAGGGAGTGTGTTTGTGAGGGAGTGTGTTTGTGAGGAAGTGTGTTTGTGAGGAAATGTGTTTGTGAGTAAGTGTGTTTTTGAGTGAGTGTGTTTGTGAGGGAGTGTGTTTGTGAGTGAGTGTGTTTGTGAGTGAGTGTGTTTGTGAGGAAGTGTGTTTGTGAGGAAGTGTGTTTGTGAGGGAGTGTGTTGGTGAGGGAGTGTGTTGGTGAGTGTGTTTGTGAGGGAGTGTGTTGGTGAGTGTGTTTGTGAGGGAGTGTGTTGGTGAGGGAGTGTGTTGGTGAGTGTTTGTGAGGGAGTGTGTTTGTGAGGGAGTGTGTTTGTGAAGAAGTGTGTTTGTGAGGAAGTGTGTTTGTGAGGAAGTGTGTTTGTGAGGGAGTGTGTTGGTGAGTGTGTTTGTGAGGGAGTGTGTTGGTGAGGGAGTGTGTTGTGAGGGAGTGTGTTGGTGAGTGTGTTTGTGAGAGAGTGTGTTGGTGAGTGTGTTTGTGAGGGAGTGTGTTTGTGAGGGAGTGTGTTTGTGAGGAAGTGTGTTTGTGAGTGAGTGTGTTTGTGAGGGAGTGTGTTTGTGAGGGAGTGTGTTGGTGAGGGTGTTTGTGAGAGAGTGTGTTGGTGAGTGTGTTTGTGAGGGAGTGTGTTTGTGAGGAAGTGTGTTTGTGAGGAAGTGTGTTTGTGAGGAAGTGTGTTTGTGAGTGAGTGTGTTTGTGAGGGAGTGTGTTTGTGAGTGAGTGTGTTTGTGAGGGAGTATGTTTGTGAGTGAGTGTGTTGGTGAGTGTGTTTGTGAGTGAGTGTGTTGGTGAGTGTGTTGGTGAGTGAGTGTGTTGGTGAGTGTGTTGGTGAGTGAGTGTGTTAGTGAGTGTGTTGGTGAGTGTGTTCATGTCTCCCACCACAGGGGGGCAGTGTGATCATCTGATACCTGATGTCCACCAGTGAACTAAAGCTGGTTCTGGATGTAGATCTGCAGTCTTGACCACCGGCGCGGGCGGGTCATGTTGTGGGAGTGTGTGTTGTGGGAGTGTGTGTTGTGGGAGTGTGTGTGTTGGACAGGGGCCAGACGGGACGTGACCTCGAGAGGAAGTCCTGAAGCCAATCGGACACATCAATCCTTTACTGATCAAACCCTGACCAGCAGCCGATGAATCAAACCCTTCACACGCTGTAGATCAGGAGTGTGTGTGTGTGTGTGTGTGTTCGTCCCTGTTGATCAGGAGTGTGTGTGTGTGTGTGTGTGTGTGTGTGTGTTCGTCCGTGTAGATCAGGAGTGTGTGTGTGTGTGTGTGTGTGTGTGTTCGTCCGTGTAGATCAGGAGTGTGTGTGTGTGTGTGTGTTCGTCCGTGTAGATCAGGAGTGTGTGTGTGTGTGTGTGTGTGTGTGTGTTCGTCCCTGTAGATCAGGAGTGTGTGTGTGTGTGTGTGTTCGTCCGTGTAGATCAGGAGTGTGTGTGTGTGTGTGTGTGTGTGTGTTCGTCCGTGTAGATCAGGAGTGTGTGTGTGTGTGTGTGTGTGTGTGTGTTCGTCCGTGTAGATTAGCAGTGTGTGTGTGTGTGTGTGTTCGTCCGTGTAGATCAGGAGTGTGTGTGTGTGTGTGTGTGTGTTCGTCCGTGTAGATTAGGAGTGTGTGTATGTGTGTGTGTGTGTGTGTGTGTGTGTGTTCGTCCGTGTAGATCAGGAGTGTGTGTGTGTTCGTCAGTGTAGATCAGGAGTGTGTGTGTGTGTGTGTGTGTGTGTGTGTGTGTGTGTGTGTTCGTCCTTGTAGATCAGGAGTGTGTGTGTGTGTGTGTTTGTTTGTCCGTGTAGATCAGGAGTGTGTGTGTGTGTGTGTTCGTCCATGTAGATCAGGAGTGTGTGTGTGTGTGTTTGTCCGTGTAGATCAGGAGTGTGTGTGTGTGTGTTCGTCCATGTAGATCAGGAGTGTGTGTGTGTTCGTCTGTGTAGATCAGGAGTGTGTGTGTGTGTGTGTGTGTGTGTGTGTTCGTCCGTGTTGATCAGGAGTGTGTGTGTGTGTGTGTGTGTTCGTCCGTGTTGATCAGGAGTGTGTGTGTGTGTGTGTGTGTGTGTGTTCGTCCGTGTAGATCAGGAGTGTGTGTGTGTGTGTGTGTGTTTGTGTGTGTGTGTGTGTTCGTCTGTGTAGATCAGGAGTGTGTGTGTGTGTGTGTGTGTGTTTGTCCGTGTAGATCAGGAGTGTGTGTGTGTGTGTGTGTGTATGTGTGTGTGTGTGTGTGTGTGTGTGTGTGTGTTTGTGAGCTGAAGGCCTGCTGAAACACAGATGCTGTACACTCTCAGAAACAACACTGTCACTGGTGGTCCCAATTCAAATAGTTCACCTTAGTACCAAAAGTTTACATTTGAGTATCTACATATTATAGTCCTTTTAAAGAGTACGTCCCAGTGACAGATTTTGTGCGTTTTTTCAGAGAGTGTTCTGGACGTTGGTAGAGATGACCTCAACAGTGTTTCGATCGGTGTGTGAGACGGTTCATTCGTGGATCTGTGGCTCATTAGCGCTGGACGTCTGTATTACCGCATGTCTTTTGATGCTAATTTGAGTGGCTCATTACCCGTGTGTCCAGGCCAGACTCTTCAAACAGCAGAGGTCATCAGACCACGGGAATAATGGCTCTGAGAGGTCATGATTCAGGCCCGCAGACTCGGGGAAGGAGGCCGTGATGCAAACACTGTTTCCAAACAAAGGAAAGGGTTTAAAGCGGTGGAGTAATGGGAAACACCAGTGTGGCTGTACTGGGCATCACTGAGCTCCCAGTCCAGCTGGGAAACACCGGTGTGGCTGTACTGGGCATCACTGAGCTCCCAGTCCAGCTGGGAAACACCAGTGTGGCTGTACTGGGCATCACTGAGCTCCTAGTCCAGCTGGGAAACACCAGTGTGGCTGTACTGGGCATCACTGAGCTCCCAGTCCAGCTGAGAAACACCAGTGTGGCTGTACTGGGCATCACTGAGCTCCTAGTCCAGCTGGGAAACACCAGTGTGGCTGTACTGGGCATCACTGAGCTCCCAGTCCAGCTGGGAAACACCGGTGTGGCTGTACTGGGCATTACTGAGCTCCCAGTCCAGCTGGGAAACACCGGTGTGGCTGTACTGGGCATCACTGAGCTCCCAGTCCAGCTGGGAAACACCGGTGTGGCTGTACTGGGCATCACTGAGCTCCCAGTCCAGCTGGGAAACACCGGTGTGGCTGTACTGGGCATCACTGAGCTCCCAGTCCAGCTGAGAAACACCAGTGTGGCTGTACTGGGCATCACTGAGCTCCCAGTCCAGCTGGGAAACACCAGTGTGGCTGTACTGGGCATCACTGAGCTCCCAGTCCAGCTGGGAAACACCGGTGTGGCTGTACTGGGCATCACTGAGCTCCCAGTCCAGCTGGGAAACACCAATGTGGCTGTACTGGGCATCACTGAGCTCCCAGTCCAGCTGGGAAACACCAGTTTGGCTGTACTGGGCATCACTGAGCTCCCAGTCCAGCTGAGAAACACCAGTGTGGCTGTACTGGGCATCACTGAGCTCCCAGTCCAGCTGGGAAACACCAGTGTGGCTGTACTGGGCATCACTGAGCTCCCAGTCCAGCTGGGAAACACCGGTGTGGCTGTACTGGGCATCACTGAGCTCCCAGTCCAGCTGGGAAACACCAATGTGGCTGTACTGGGCATCACTGAGCTCCCAGTCCAGCTGAGAAACACCGGTGTGGCTGTACTGGGCATCACTGAGCTCCCAGTCCAGCTGAGAAAAACCAGTGTGGCTGTACTGGGCATCACTGAGCTCCCAGTCCAGCTGGGAAACACCAATGTGGCTGTACTGGGCATCACTGAGCTCCCAGTCCAGCTGAGAAACACCGGTGTGGCTGTACTGGGCATCACTGAGCTCCCAGTCCAGCTGAGAAACACCAGTGTGGCTGTACTGGGCATCACTGAGCTCCCAGTCCAGCTGAGAAACACCAGTGTGGCTGTACTGGGCATCACTGAGCTCCCAGTCCAGCTGGGAAACACCGGTGTGGCTGTACTGGAAACACCAGTGTGGCTGTACTGGGCATCACTGAGCTCCCAGTCCAGCTTGGAAACACCAATGTGGCTGTACTGGGCATCACTGAGCTCCCAGTCCAGCTGAGAAACACCAGTGTGGCTGTACTGGGCATCACTGAGCTCCCAGTCCAGCTGGGAAACACCGGTGTGGCTGTACTGGAAACACCAGTGTGGCTGTACTGGGCATCACTGAGCTCCCAGTCCAGCTTGGAAACACCAATGTGGCTGTACTGGGCATCACTGAGCTCATAGTCCAGCTGAGAAACACCGATGTGGCTGTACTGGGCATCACTGAGCTCCCAGTCCAGCTGGGAAACACCGGTGTGGCTGTACTGGGCATCACTGAGCTCCCAGTCCAGCTGGGAAACACCGGTGTGGCTGTACTGGGCATCACTGAGCTCCCAGTCCAGCGGAGAAACACCGGTGTGGCTGTACTGGGCATCACTGAGCTCCCAGTCCAGCTGAAGCACGGCAGAATTAGATGCTGGGGACACAGAGAAAGGAGAACGCTGATTTAAAGTGCACATTTTCCACACCTGACTTGACCTGAGCATTTAAAGTAAAAGTGCTAGAAAACTACTCTTTTAAAGGAGAACTCCGGTCAATTTTAACATTGAGCTCATTTTTTTGTACATTTGGAGTGCTGTCAGTACAGAGAACAACGAGAAAAATCGGCGTTGCCTACACCGTGGTATCGTCTTTTTAAAATGTGCTCCCTGTTGACTTCAATGGGGCAAATTTTAAACCCGCTTTTAGCCTCTTAACATCCTTGATGTGTCATTACAAGTGCACAGCCATGTGAGTGGTGTTATTAAGAGTGAACACGGTCAATCTGACTGCAGTAGATGTGAAAGATATTAATAAAAATTATGTTAATTCAGCCAGCTCACATACCTGTATTTACTTCCTGTTTTCGGTCGAAGTCCACAGTAGTCGATTGTGGAGTTCACGCACGATCATTGATAACTAAGCAACAGTAGAGACTCAGACTGTCAGCCGATGACGGTGCTGTGGTGTTTGAGAATATCAGCTCAAATGGATAGTTCATCCGAATCAGATGTTGAACACACGAGGAGGTTTTTGAGTTTGATGATCGCGCGCACGAACTCGACAATCGACTACTGTGGACTTCGACCGAAAACAGGAAGTAAATACAGGTATATGAGCTGGCTGAATTAACATCATTTTTATTCATATCTTTCACATCTACTGCAGTCAGATTGACCGTGTTCACTCTCAATAACACCACTCACATGGCTGTGCACTTGTAATGACACATCAAGGATGTTAAGAGGCTAAAAGCAGGTTTAAAACTTGCCCCATTGAAGTCAACAGGGAGCAAATTTTAAAAAGACGATAACACGGTGTAGGCAACACCGATTTTTCTCGTTGTTCTCTGTACTGACAGCAGTAGTGAGTAAAAGGTGGCTAGTTTGTGCAAATTTCGTACGATCTGTGTAAACCCCAGTGACGGGTGAGTTTAGGGACCCGGTCAGGTGTAGGTCATTCGTACGGATTCATACAAAATGGGCAACTCGTAAAATATGTACGATTTAGCAACAATCATATGAATAAAATTCTTACAAATTAGCCACTTTGTAAAATTCGTACAAATTGCTGTGAAATCGGGTTGATATATCGAGTGAATCTTCTGGGACAAGAACAAATGTGGGCGGGGCTTGATTGTCCTTGGGGAATTGATTGGATGGTTGTGGTTTGCTATTGGCTGATCTCCTGTGAGTGACAGGTTATAGCCCCGCCCACATCATCAGAGAAGAGATGCTGCAAGAGGAACTTATTCTAATTCATTATTACCAGGAACATGAATTTAACAATACATTTTGAGTTCATGGTGACTAATATTAAACTAAAGCGATCTAGCATCATGTGACCCTCCTGAAGGATGCTGGGTAATTGACCCTGAGTGTAGTACTCGTGCTGAACATGGTGTTGAACCTGGGAAAGCAGATAAGACTCCACTTTAACCCTCATTATCCACAACAAAATTCGAAGTCTTCTAGTTTTATTTATTTTAATTTGGACACTCATTTAAAATAATAATAAAATAAAATGATTATTAAAATTAAATCAAGTTTCAGGATTCCATAAGTTTTAAGAGCTGAATGTTCTTCAAGGTTCCCGCTCTTTTTAGCCAATGAATTTATATGATTTGTCGAGTCGTTTATAGTTTACTGATAAAGATATTTATTAATATATTTTACTCACAATTTCTTCCTGCTAAAATATTCCAGAGCTTGGCTTAATTAATGAAATGTATATATATTTACTTTTCAAATGCAATGACATTTTAAGATTTTAATCATTTCTAGGACGTTTCCAGGTCTAGAAAGCACAATTTTAAAATAAGTTTTTTCATATATTTAGGTTTTCCGAACCCTTGTGAATCATGGCTCTTTAAAAAATAAAATAAACCGTTGTTGAAGTAGGAGTAACTAACTCACAGATGACAGATCTCTCACACAAACATCCAAACATTCATGACTGGACAAAATGTTGCACAATTCAATAATGTAAAAGTATTCTTGAAAGCATATGCTGTTGTGCAACTATTGCAAAACTCTGAAAATTATATCAAATTGCTTTCTGTCTGGGGAAAAAAAAGTCTGTAAAAAGCTGTAGTTTACAGTTCGAGACACCATGGCACATTTAGATTTTTTGGTTCTCGTAAAGATTGTTCAGTTGTTTCATTCACTAAATGTAAAATCCCGCATTTGGCCAATACAGTTGTGGACGCAGATCTATTGTTCAGCAATTTTTTTGTGAATATATATACTAATACAATTAATTAGTCATTAAAATAATTTAGGTGATGCTATACTTAGGTTTATTAGGATGACTTGCATGTAAAGTGAACTACGCTATCTTCATATCCCAAGGAGAAATCAATCACCTTTCAATGCATTATATATATCCCAAAAACGGGAAATAATTAGCCAGTATGAGTTTATACTGGAGGACAGTATATGCTGTAGATGTGCAGTGTGTTTGAATGATCAGATTCTTTCTGGGGTGTATTATAGGACCGAGGAAGGTGTGTGAGATCAGACACAAGACATCAATGTCCACTGGGAGTGTTTGAGAAAGCCTCCATTGCCTCAAATGAATATTAGACATGACTTGAAGGATGAAGAAAACATCTGATGCCTCGTCTTCCTCACTTTTCCCCCAGCGAGTCTGGAAGCTGTAAGAGTGTCATCGCAGCACATTTACAGTTAATGCTGTTTGGTTTTTAATGCGTGCGTGAGTGTGTGGATGGGGTCCACGTCTGCACACACTCCTGCGAACATGACATGGCCAGGCTTCCATTCGCTCGGGATCCCGGGATCCTCCACAGCATGATCTCATTCCCAGTGCACTGCCGTCTAATCTGACCTCGTACTTCTCGTTAATTGTTAATGTTCTGTTCAAGCAGCTTCTCAGGCAAACGTTGAAGCTGAGGTCCATGCGGTGTGTCTGAGGAGCGTTGGGAAGTTCCAGCGATAAATAACTCAATCTCAATCAAAAACTACCCAATCACTGGGTTGTTACGTCTGACCCAGGAGCTAGGTAACACAAAAACCCAAATACCTGAAAAATAGCACCCCAAAAAATTACCCAAAAGGCTCAACCCAAGATTTGGGTAGAAAAAACAACCCAAGATTTTTTAGAGTGTTGAAACTGAGGGTTCATGCGGTGGGTCTGAGGAGCGATGTGAAGAATATCCAACACATGCCTCATATCAGATCATTAGCTGTTCCAGCCGGACTTATTACAGTGCACGTATGGCATCATACAACAAAAGGCCGATTTTCGAGGCACTCCGACATCAAACGCTGTCAGGATGTGAGTTATCGAGCTCAAAATCTGGCCAGCGGAGAATGAACCTGGTGAAATCTGCAGCGAGTTACGCTGTGTGTTGGCCAAACCCTGAGTCGGGGATGATGGGAGACGAAGAACAGGCGTCCTCTGCGGACGGCTCTCTCCATGACAGGACCCAAACTCTGTGTGTAATGGATGAGACTCTTTCCCCAGCCACTTCAAAGGCTCTAATGGTCACTGATAACACTGTTCTACAGCATTTCTGGGTTCCTCTTCGAGCCGACACTTAAGTTGTAGTGCCTGCCGTTGGCACCGTGCCAACATGCTGCAAAACTTTCTGAAAAATTTGCTTGCGCAAATGTACACCAAATTAGTGTTTTAATACAATACATGCATAACATTAAATTCAGTTCACATTTATTTGTATAGCGCTTTTCACAATACACATCGTTTCAAAGCAGCTTTACAGAAAATGGGTCTACATTCAATCCACTCACATTTATTTTTGTCCCTGTTATTTATATATATATATATATATATATTGCAGTGTTTATTATAAATGATTTATGGGTGCACATCATTGTTGTGTTAATAATCTTAAATCAGAATAAGTTCCTCTTGCAGCATTTCTTCTCTGATGATGTGGGCGGGGCAACCTGTCACTCACAGGAGATCAGCCAATAGCAAACCACAACCATCCAATCAACTCCCACAGACACAATCAAGCCCCGCCCACATTTGTTCTCATTCTCAGATATACCGCACTATAGAGGATCAAAAACCCAGTGCAACCTTCCTTTCATACCTGCTAAAAAAATCAAGTATAATATTGGCAACTAGTTTTTTGTAGATGGTTATTTTTGGAGTGAAGTGATAGCCGTCTGCTAGTGTGCATGGCAGTGTAATACACCTCTGATGCGGGGGTAAGGGGTTAAGTTTAATTCATGCTAATGCATTTGCGATGTCGTTGTATAAAAAGCTTTCTGTCGGAGGAGCCGGGTGATGGAGATGACATCCTCACACCCCTGTTCACATCCAACAGGCCTGTTCTCAAGCAATTACATGCAGTCTGCTTAATTTTTAATGGCAATCACATCCCACCACAGAAGAAGTGACAAATGACTCCAATATTCCAGTTGGATTTTTTTTTGCTGGGATGAGACAAGACCAATAAACCATATGGATGCAATTGTGTTTTTGTAATTTATTCAACTTGTCTTATTTGATTATCATAATGGTTAAAAAGGAAAAACATACATAGTGTTATGTGCAAATGAGATGAAGGATATTAGAATGCATTTGTTATACAGTTGTTATTGAAATTATTCAACCCCCATTTCACATCAGGTTTATTGGCAACATTACAGACTTTCAGCTGTTTGCAATGAACAAATCACACATAAGTAACTGAAATAGCTCAACACAACAAAAGTGGTTTCCAGAAATTCAACTGAAAATGCAACTTTTAATGACTTCTGTAGTCTCAAAATTATTCAACCCCCTGATATATTCCCCTACAACAGCACAATCTGCAAATCAGGTGTTGTCTCGCTAATCATTTACAATAATGCATTTGGCAGACGCTTTTATCCAAAGTGACTTACATTGCATTTCAAGGTACACATTTACAGTCTTACCAGTTCTTGCTTTCCCTGGGAATCAAACACATGACCTTGGCATTGCAAGCGCCAGCACTACTGTTTGAGCTACAGGAAAGCTCTTCATCAATCAAGGCTTCTTCTTAATCAAGGGCTTCATTAGTTGCACCAGGTGTGCTTGAGCTAGAACACATGAAATATCTGAACTGGTGAGGTTTGTTGACAGGGAACTACACTGCGACCAAAATGGTTGCATATGCGACCTTTTGAAATGCCATTGCGACCATCATTTTTAATGGGTCGCAAATGTATCACTGATATTTTTTTACCTACCTTATGTTTTAGGCTATGAAGTGCGCGCGCCCTCACACAAACACTGCTCCCACAATAACTGCTTCCCCAGCTCAAGCTGTGAATGTAGATCACGTGCCCACTACGAAGTACGCACGTCTACACATAAGCACTGCAAACACGGTTTCAACACAGCGCGTCTTCTCATGATGTTACTATAGTTATTATCACTGGCCGGCTACTCACCCGGAGACTTGTTCCGCGGTACCGGGTGCATCTGTCGAATGGCTCAATGACATCGCAAATATGTTGCTGGTTAAACAACGGTAACATTATACAGATTGGGCACCAAGGCGACCCTGCATCTCATGGCAAAGTTTTTATTATGTTTTATTAACGTAGTTCGGGAGGAACACGTCAAATGAGCTACTCCAGTGCCACCTGGTGTCTACAATCAGTAATCTCAAATACTCTAGTATCATCAGCTGTCTACAATCAATAATCAACAAATACTCTAGTATCACCAGATGTCCACAATCAGTAATCAACATATCTACCCAATCAGCACGAAGGCAAACCATATATAAGCACAGTCAAACGCACCTAAGGATGTTCTACAGTCTTCAGAATCCCTCCACCACCCCGTCTCCTCACACTCACCAGGTCACTTCCTAAACCGGGGGGGAATACTCTGCATTCGGGCCAATTACCAAGATAAGAGCCCTCTCCCCGGACAGCACGCCAAATACGTTTACTAATTTAATCTATCAAACTGATTTGTAAGTGTGAACTCGTGAATTACCATTGCGTCAATTGATGTTGATTACATGCGCGATTGCGAGGGAGAGAGAGACAGCGCTCGTGTTGTTTGAAGACGGTGAGAGCGCGCGCGGGGCCGGGGCTCTCAGCTCTGCTCGCGCAGCAGACATTCTATTCTACATCACTCACCGATCAAATAACGCTTTGGCGGGACAAAAAATCGATTTAGAGGCCGGCAAAAAAATTTCAATGCAGGAAAACCCCTGCATAACCGACTGTGTTTATGGGGATATCCACAGAGAGGGACATTCCGACTTCATTTAGAATCATCGTGTCCGTCAAGCTTAGAGCGAGAGCACTGTGACTGAAGAACTCTGTGTCTGCCCGGCTCTGTGTGCGTACATTTGAGCTTGATGTTTAAATTGACAGGGCTTAAAAACATAAAATTAAATTTTTTTCCTGTTTACAGATAACTACTTTGAATGGAGCTAAATAAATATAATAATATAGGCTATATCATAAACATTAATGGTGTTTTTATTATGTGACTAACAACTATAGATAATAAAGTACAGAAACAACATTTTGTTTTTGGGACGGTTGACATTCACTTTAGGACGGTTCAAATTGGTTTTCAGGACGGTTCCAGGACGGAGGTGAAAAAAGTTAGTCTGGAGCCCTGCATCACTGTATCGAACCGAACCGTGAACCGTGAATTTTGTGAACCGTTACACCCCTAACCAATTTTAAAGAAAACAAGAAGGCATGTGGTTTAAACGATGGCAAGTAAAATAATAAGCACATCTGTATGCAATACAGTTTCATTATTGTTCATTATTATCCAGAGCGGCTTACTATAAATAATTTGTGCGACCAAATCATGTTTTGCGCCAGTAACTGAAAAAGTTAGTAGCGCAAGTGCCACCAGTGGAAAAGGTTAGTGTAGTTCCCTGGTTGAGTGTCACGTTTGACCTCATGTTAGAAATATGGCTGAGTGTAGTGCATTTAAAAAAAAGTTTTTTACATGTTAAAAATTTGTCTTTTGTGACCAAAAGAATGTTCCAAAAAATGTCATCGCCCTTCACAAAGACAGCGAAGGCGGTGTGTCCGAGGGGGATCTGGATCAGTGGTGTGTCTGAGGGGGATCTTGATCAGCGGTGTGTTCGAGGGGGATCTGGATCAGCGGTGTGTCCGAGGAGGATCTGGATCAGCGGTGTGTCTGAGGAGGATCTGGATCAGCGGTGTGTCCGAGGGGGATCTGGATCAGCGGTGTGTCCGAGGAGGATCTGGATCAGCGGTGTGTCTGAGGAGGATCTGGATCAGCGGTGTGTCCGAGGAGGATCTGGATCAGCGGTGTGTCTGAGGGGGATCTTGATCAGCGGTGTGTTCGAGGGGGATCTGGATCAGCGGTGTGTCCGAGGAGGATCTGGATCAGCGGTGTGTCTGAGGAGGATCTGGATCAGCGGTGTGTCCGAGGGGGATCTGGATCAGCGGTGTGTCCGAGGAGGATCTGGATCAGCGGTGTGTCTGAGGAGGATCTGGATCAGCGGTGTGTCCGAGGAGGATCTGGATCAGCGGTGTGTCTGAGGAGGATCTGGATCAGCGGTGTGTCCGAGGGGGATCTGGATCAGCGGTGTGTCCGAGGAGGATCTGGATCAGCGGTGTGTCCGAGGGGGATCTGGATCAGCGGTGTGTCCGAGGAGGATCTGGATCAGCGGTGTGTCCGAGGGGGATCTGGATCAGCGGTGTGTCCGAGGGGGATCTGGATCAGCGGTGTGTCTGAGGAGGATCTGGATCAGCGGTGTGTCTGAGGGGGATCTGGATCAGCGGTGTGTCCGAGGGGGATCTGGATCAGCGGTGTGTCTGAGGAGGATCTGGATCAGCGGTGTGTCTGAGGGGGATCAGGATCAGCGGTGTGTCTGAGGAGGATCTGGATCAGCGGTGTGTCCGAGGAGGATCTGGATCAGCGGTGTGTCTGAGGAGGATCTGGATCAGCGGTGTGTCCGAGGGGGATCTGGATCAGCGGTGTGTCTGAGGAGGATCTGGATCAGCGGTGTGTCTGAGGGGGATCTGGATCAGCGGTGTGTCTGAGGAGGATCTGGATCAGCGGTGTGTCCGAGGAGGATCTGGATCAGCGGTGTGTCCGAGGTGGATCTGGATCAGCGGTGTGTCTGAGGGGGATCTGGATCAGCGGTGTGTCTGAGGAGGATCTGGATCAGTGGTGTGTCTGAGGGGGATCTTGATCAGCGGTGTGTCTGAGGGGGATCTTGATCAGTGGTGTGTCTGAGGAGGATCTGGATCAGCGGTGTGTCTGAGGAGGATCTGGATCAGCGGTGTGTCCGAGGAGGATCTGGATCAGCGGTGTGTCCGAGGAGGATCTGGATCAGCGGTGTGTCCGAGGAGGATCTGGATCAGCGGTGTGTCCGAGGAGGATCTGGATCAGCGGTGTGTCCGAGGGGGATCTGGATCAGCGGTGTGTCCGAGGGGGATCTGGATCAGCGGTGTGTCTGAGGAGGATCTGGATCAGCGGTGTGTCCGAGGAGGATCTGGATCAGCGGTGTGTCTGAGGAGGATCTGGATCAGCGGTGTGTCCGAGGGGGATCTGGATCAGCGGTGTGTCCGAGGGGGATCTGGATCAGCGGTGTGTCTGAGGAGGATCTGGATCAGCGGTGTGTCTGAGGGGGATCTGGATCAGCGGTGTGTCTGAGGAGGATCTGGATCAGCGGTGTGTCCGAGGAGGATCTGGATCAGCGGTGTGTCCGAGGAGGAACTGGATCAGCGGTGTGTCTGAGGGGGATCTGGATCAGCGGTGTGTCTGAGGAGGATCTGGATCAGTGGTGTGTCTGAGGGGGATCTTGATCAGTGGTGTGTCTGAGGAGGATCTGGATCAGCGGTGTGTCTGAGGAGGATCTGGATCAGCGGTGTGTCCGAGGAGGATCTGGATCAGCGGTGTGTCTGAGGAGGATCTGGATCAGCGGTGTGTCCGAGGAGGATCTGGATCAGCGGTGTGTCCGAGGAGGATCTGGATCAGCGGTGTGTCCGAGGAGGATCTGGATCAGCGGTGTGTCCGAGGAGGATCTGGATCAGCGGTGTGTCCGAGGAGGATCTGGATCAGCGGTGTGTCAGAGGAGGATCTGGATCAGCGGTGTGTCTGAGGGGGATCTGGATCAGCGGTGTGTCCGAGGAGGATCTGGATCAGCGGTGTGTCTGAGGAGGATCTGGATCAGTGGTGTGTCTGAGGAGGATCTGGATCAGCGGTGTGTCTGAGGAGGATCTGGATCAGCGGTGTGTCTGAGGGGGATCTGGATCAGCGGTGTGTCTGAGGGGGATCTGGATCAGCGGTGTGTCTGAGGAGGATCTGGATCAGCGGTGTGTCTGAGGAGGATCTGGATCAGCGGTGTGTCTGAGGGGGATCTGGATCAGCGGTGTGTCTGAGGGGGATCTGGATCAGCGGTGTGTCTGAGGGGGATCTGGATCAGCGGTGTGTCCGAGGGGGATCTGGATCAGCGGTGTGTCCGAGGAGGATCTGAATCAGCGGTGTGTCTGAGGGGGATCTGGATCAGCGGTGTGTCCGAGGGGGATCTGGATCAGCGGTGTGTCTGAGGAGGATCTGGATCAGCGGTGTGTCTGAGGAGGATCTGGATCAGCGGTGTGTCTGAGGGGGATCTGGATCAGCGGTGTGTCTGAGGGGGATCTGGATCAGCGGTGTGTCTGAGGAGGATCTGGATCAGCGGTGTGTCTGAGGGGGATCTGGATCAGCGGTGTGTCTGAGGGGGATCTGGATCAGCGGTGTGTCCGAGGAGGATCTGAATCAGCGGTGTGTCTGAGGGGGATCTGGATCAGTGGTGTGTCCGAGGAGGAAGAAGCGTACGCTGATGAGAGCTCTGTCTACAGTTCAGCATGTGGAGCTCGTGATGCTCTCAGCGGATCTATATCCTCTGGCACTGGAGACCTGCAGCGTGAGGAAGGAGAGATGATCCACAAGTCATAAGTCATTAAAAGTTGCATTTTCAGTTGAATTTTGGGGAAACCAAGTGAAACATTTGTTGAGTTGAGCTATTTAAATTACGTTTGATTTGTTTGTAAGTAGCTGAAAGTGTAAATTTTGCCACTAAACCTGATTTGCAATGGCTTGAATCATTTTGATTACAAAAATGGTCCTGCTTTTGCAGAAACTTATCCAGAGCGACTTGCCTTTACTGTTTGAGCTAATGGAAATATAGCCTTTGATGGCGCTCGACAAATTTACGTAATGTAATGAATGCAGGCTTTTGAGGAATCATGTGTTAAGTGAAGGGTACAAAGTATTTGACTATAATTATGAGTTAGCAGACAGTTAGTTTATTTAAATGCTATAACTATTTGCAAATGTGGCATGGCTTTTCTGAAAGTCTTTGGCAGCTGCCTGTCTGAAAGATGACTTCTGTACCACATTACTTTTAGATGTTAATTGCTATTTATATTTCAGAAGAGTTGTGTTTGCTTCCATCTCAGGAGATTTACCACATGCATTAAAAATCCACTGATCAATGAAAAAACAAATACCTGCTTTTAAAAGTGATTGGTTGCAGACACCATTCAGTTTTGTACCAATGATAATTTTAATCTTTACATTTCAATGTGCATTTTTCTTTTACTTAGGGGCAATACATGCATGAGTAGAAGCATACACACAGACATGTATAAATGAAGCTTTCAGCTGAAACCATTAGACATTTTTCCAATAACAGGAGTGAATAGGAGAAACGTATTTAGGGACAGCAAGACTCTGCTCTGCCCACTGCTGATTGTAAACAGGTCTACTAGTGACACGTTTTATGATGTTTCTGCTGCGGGTAATGCGGATGCAGAGATGTGTGGGCCTGTACCATTGCTCTTTAATTGGGGTCATTTCAGCAGGACTGTGAACATGCTTTTGTTACCAGAATCTCTGGCTGGTTTCCAAACCGGCTGTGTCAATACCAGAGGCGGAAATCAGATTTCTTGCTCGCTTACTCGTACACTGGATGTTGTGTTACGCTAGTGACAGTGAGTACACACAGTTCAACTAGACTTCACTGTGCAAGTTTGGCGAAATAGAGGCAACATGTTGCTGGCTTACCTGGAGTGTTCCCAAGTAAAATAACCTGTTTGGTGAATATGTTTGGATATATTAGTTGAATTGCATGTGTCAAAACAGGTATAACAGCTGGTATCTCTTAGTCAGGGTTGTCAATTTAGTGCACTTTATTATAATAATTGTATAGTAATTGATTTCCTTACCTTTGAAACAAATCAAGCTTTGAGTGTCCTCGTCATGTTTACGCAGGTCTGCTGTCAGCGCAGATGCAAGACGCGTTCAGAAACAGTGGAATGCAGGGGTGAAAGTTGAACAGCTTTTTGTGACTTGACGGCATCTTAAAGCCTGCTTTATGCTTCTGCGTCGAATCGACGGCGTACCCCCGCAGAGCCCTCTGCGTCGCTGCGAACCCCTCTCCGACCCCTACGCCATAGCTCGACGTGCACCTCCAAAAAATTTTAACTACGCGTCGAGGCGACGCAGACCGCAAGGGCTGTGATTGGTCAGATTCAACGCGATGCAACGCAACCTGACGCAGAACCATAAAACGGCCACGACGCCGTAGGAGTGACGCCGTAGCTACGCCATGGAGTGGACGCAGAAGCATAATGAGGCCTTAATGCGAAGGCCATTGCAGAAACAGCGCATCTCAGCACAGTGCATATGTACACTGACCAACATGTAAAAATAAAGCAGACGTATTATGAACTTTCCTTACGTCTACCTCAACGATTGACAACCTCGATTGCAGAATGTGTTTCTGCTTTTGAAGCAGTGGTTCTCAACCAAGGGCCCCAATAAGTCTTAGAGTTATTTATATTTAGTTATATTAACTCTTTCCTGAGAAAATCAAGTTTTTTTCAAAGAACACGTCTGGATCAGATTCAGAACAATGATAAAAATACAGTTGGTAGATCGAGTGAAAACACATAAAGCCCGAATATTCCGTCAATGGTGTGGAAAGAGTTAATGATCTCAATTAAAATGCTAAAAATAACACAAAAAATTGGGTGTACAACATTAAACCGACGCAATTTTACGTTTATGTAATTCTATTACAAATAACCTTTAGGCTAAATTCAAAGTTTTATTCATCTAACCTAATGTCTTAAATTATCCTCATTTTCAGCAATTCTTGATGCATACAATTCATTGCAACTAATCAGATTAATCAGCATATCATGTAATCAACTTGATTGACGTGTTTAATGGATTAAAAGCCCTAGTTTTAATGTAGAAACTCGTAAGGGCAACTCTTCACTGAGTCCCGCGGAGTGTGTGTGCCCTCGTGTCCACCGGCTGGCTGCGGATTAGGGCTGGATCTGCCCTTTGTGTCGGGGAGAGGGACGGAGCCTCGTTGGTGGGGGGCTTCCGAGAGGATTCTTGTCCAAACATTCTGCACGCGGATTTGTATTCATTGCACCCCTGCTGCTATTGATATCATTACGCGGGGCTGTCCAGCTGAGAGGAGGGCCGGGGCCGGGCGGACAGGGGTCACGGGGACAGCGGGCCTAATGAGAGCTGACACTGGCTCCAGGTCGACCGAGCATCCACCGGAATTCTAGCGGAGCCGCACTTTCCCAGTCAGCGCATTAGATCAAAGATCATTACCTGCTAATCAAAACACATGAGCGTGAAAAAAAAATCCCCCCTTTTTGCCGTATTTTGGCGGATCAGAGCTACTCAGCCCACAGAGAACAATTATGCATGCGCTCGTTTCTATGGAAGCTTGTTTCCACCACGGAAGAAAAAATGCAAAAATGTATTAGCAAATTTTTTATCTTGTAATTTTTTCTCAATATTTTGAATCTCGCAATTAGGCTTGGGTATGGTTTGAATTTTATCGATTCTGATTTCGATTCTGCTTATCGATTTCGATTCCTGGTTTCGATTCCAATAAGATATCATTCACATTTATTCTTATCGCAAAACGTTTCATTGTAGCTTAAAATCATGAACAAAAATCACCAGGCTAAAGAACACTTACGCAAGAAACGTGGTTCAAAAATACCATAGAAAAATGACTAGCGTAACTAATATAAATTTCAAGCATTTGTAAAGACAAGTAAAAAAAACAACAAATTAGAAATTAGCAATCGCAACAAAAGATACAACTGAACAAAGATACGATTGAAATAAACAGTGTTTTAAGATTTTCAGATGTTCAGGGATAGAAACTGAAATCAAATGTAAAATAACACTGCACTTTATAAATAAAATATCCATTACAAATATAGTTATAAAAGATATTCAGTCAAGAGTGAGTTTTCTCTTTGTCTTCTGTTGTGTGATTAGTGTTATTATAGAGCGGGAATATCAGTGTTATTATAGAGCGGGAATATGAGTGTTATTATAGAGCAGGAATATGAGTGTTATTATAGAGCGGGAATATCAGCGTTATTATAGAGCGGGAATATCAGTGTTATTATAGAGCGGGAATATCAGTGTTATTATAGAGCAGGAATATGAGTGTTATTATAGAGCGGGAATATCAGCGTTATTATAGAGCGGGAATATCAGTGTTATTATAGAGCGGGAATATCAGTGTTATTATAGAGCGGGAATATCAGCGTTATTATAGAGCGGGAATATGAGTGTTATTATAGAGCAGGAATATGAGTGTTATTATAGAGCGGGAATATCAGCGTTATTATAGAGCGGGAATATCAGTGTTATTATAGAGCGGGAATATCAGTGTTATTATAGAGCGGGAATATCAGCGTTATTATAGAGCGGGAATATGAGTGTTATTATAGAGCGGGAATATCAGTGTTATTATAGAGCGGGAATATCAGTGTTATTATAGATCAGGATTATCAGTGTTATTATAGAGCGGGAATATCAGTGTTATTATAGAGCGGGAATATCAGTGTTATTAAGAGCGGG
This sequence comes from Semotilus atromaculatus, assembly GCA_031834385.1. Lineage (NCBI taxonomy): Eukaryota > Metazoa > Chordata > Actinopteri > Cypriniformes > Leuciscidae > Semotilus > Semotilus atromaculatus. The sequence continues at coordinate 502,505 of JAULUF010000024.1, forward strand.
AAAATGAGTGTTATTATAGAGCGGGAATATCAGCGTTATTATAGAGCGGGAATATCAGTGTTATTATAGAGCGGGAATATCAGTGTTATTATAGAGCGGGAATATGAGTGTTATTATAGAGCAGGAATATGAGTGTTATTATAGAGCGGGAATATCAGTGTTATTGTAGAGCAGGAATATGAGTGTTATTATAGAGCGGGAATATCAGTGTTATTGTAGAGCAGGAATATCAGTGTTATTATAGAGCGGGAATATGAGTGTTATTATAGAGCAGGAATATGAGTGTTATTATAGAGCGGGAATATCAGCGTTATTATAGAGCGGGAATATCAGCGTTATTATAGAGCGGGAATATCAGCGTTATTATAGAGCGGGAATATCAGCGTTATTATAGAGCGGGAATATCAGTGTTATTATAGAGCGGGAATATCAGCGTTATTATAGAGCAGGAATATCAGCGTTATTATAGAGCGGGAATATCAGTGTTATTATAGAGCGGGAATATCAGCGTTATTATAGAGCGGGAATATCAGCGTTATTATAGAGCGGGAATATCAGTGTTATTATAGTGCGGGAATATCAGTGTTATTATAGAGCGGGAATATCAGTGTTAGTATAGAGCGGGAATATCAGCGTTATTATAGAGCGGGAATATCAGCATTATTATAGAGCGGGAATATGAGTGTTATTATAGAGCAGGAATATGAGTGTTATTATAGAGCGGGAATATCAGCGTTATTATAGAGCTCGAATATCAGGGTTATTATAGAGCGGGAATATCAGTGTTATTATAGAGCGGGAATATCAGGGTTATTATAGAGCGGGAATATCAGTGTTATTATAGAGCGGGAATATCAGAGTTATTATAGAGCGGGAATATCAGTGCTATTATAGGGCGGGAATATCAGTGGTATTATAGAGCGGGATATTATAGAGCGGGAATATCAGTGGTATTATAGAGCGAGAATATCAGTGTTATTATAGAGCGGGACTATCAGTGTTATTATAGAGCGGGAATATCAGTGTTATTATAGAGCGGGAATATCAGCGTTATTATAGAGCGGGAATATCAGCGTTATTATAGAGCGGGAATATCAGCGTTATTATAGAGCGGGAATATCAGCGTTATTATAGAGCGGGAATATCAGCGTTATTATAGAGCGGGAATATCAGTGTTATTATAGTGCGGGAATATCAGTGTTATTATAGAGCGGGAATATCAGTGTTAGTATAGAGCGGGAATATCAGCGTTATTATAGAGCGGGAATATCAGCGTTATTATAGAGCGGGAATATCAGGGTTATTATAGAGCGGGAATATCAGTGTTATTATAGAGCGGGAATATCAGGGTTATTATAGAGCGGGAATATCAGTGTTATTATAGAGCGGGAATATCAGAGTTATTATAGAGCGGGAATATCAGTGCTATTATAGGGCGGGAATATCAGTGGTATTATAGAGCGGGATATTATAGAGCGGGAATATCAGTGGTATTATAGAGCGAGAATATCAGTGTTATTATAGAGCGGGACTATCAGTGTTATTATAGAGCGGGAATATCAGTGTTATTATAGAGCGGGAATATCAGTGTTATTATAGAGCGGGAATATCAGTGCTATTATAGAGCAGGAATATCAGAGCGGGAATATCAGTGTTATTATAGAGCGGGAATATCAGTGTTATTATAGAGCTGGAATATCAGTGTTATTATAGAGCGGGAATATCAGTGTTATTATAGAGCGGGAATATCAGTGCTATTATAGAGCGGGAATATCAGTGTTATTATAGAGCGGGAATATCAGTGTTATTATAGAACGGGAATATCAGTGTTATTATAGAGCGGGAATATGAGTGTTATTATAGAGCGGGAATATCAGTGTTATTATAGAGCGGGAATATCAGTGTTATTATAGAGCGGGAATATCAGTGCTATTATAGAGCGGGAATATCAGAGCGGGAATATCAGTGCTATTATAGAGCGGGAATATCAGAGCGGGAATATCAGTGTTATTATAGAGCGGGAATATCAGTGTTATTGCAGAGCGGGAATATCAGTGTTATTATAGAGCGGGAATATCAGTGCTATTATAGAGCGGGAATATCAGTGTTATTATAGAGCGGGAATATCAGTGCTATTATAGAGCGGGAATATCAGTGTTATTATAGAACGGGAATATCAGTGTTATTATAGAGCGGGAATATGAGTGTTATTATAGAGCGGGAATATCAGTGTTATTATAGAGCGGGAATATCAGTGTTATTATAGAGCGGGAATATCAGTGCTATTATAGAGCGGGAATATCAGAGCGGGAATATCAGTGCTATTATAGAGCGGGAATATCAGAGCGGGAATATCAGTGTTATTATAGAGCGGGAATATCAGTGTTATTGCAGAGCGGGAATATCAGTGTTATTATAGAGCGGGAATATCAGTGCTATTATAGAGCGGGAAAATCAGTGTTATTATAGAGCGGGAATATCAGTGCTATTATAGAGCGGGAATATCAGTGTTATTATAGAGCGGGAATATCAGTGTTATTATAGAGCGGGAATATCAGTGTTATTACAGAGCGGGAATATCAGTGTTATTATAGAGCGGGAACATCAGTGCTATCATAGAGCGGGAATATCAGTGTTATTATAGAGCAGGAATATCAGTGTTATTATAGAGCGGGAATATCGAGCGGGAATATCAGTGCTATTATAGAGCGGGAATATCAGTGTTATTATAGAGCGGGAATATCAGTGCTATTATAGAGCGGGAATATCAGTGTTATTATAGAGCGGGAATATCAGTGTTATTACAGAGCGGGAATATCAGTGTTATTATAGAGCGGGAATATCAGTGCTATCATAGAGCGGGAATATCAGTGTTATTATAGAGCGGGAATATCAGTGTTATTATAGATCAGGAATATCAGTGTTATTATAGAGCGGGAATATCAGTGTTATTATAGAGCGGGAATATCAGTGTTATTATAGAGCGGGAATATCAGTGCTATTATAGAGCGGGAATATCAGAGCGGGAATATCAGTGCTATTATAGAGCGGGAATATCAGAGCGGGAATATCAGTGTTATTATAGAGCGGGAATATCAGTGTTATTACAGAGCGGGAATATCAGTGTTATTATAGAGCGGGAATATCAGTGCTATTATAGAGCGGGAATATCAGTGTTATTATAGAGCGGGAATATCAGTGCTATTATAGAGCGGGAATATCAGTGTTATTATAGAGCGGGAATATCAGTGTTATTATAGAACGGGAATATCAGTGTTATTATAGAGCGGGAATATGAGTGTTATTATAAAGCTGGAATATCAGAGCGGGAATATCAGTGTTATTATAGAGCGGGAATATCAGTGCTATCATAGAGCGGGAATATCAGTGTTATTATAGAGCGGGAATATCAGTGTTATTATAGATCAGGAATATCAGTGTTATTATAGAGCGGGAATATCAGTGTTATTATAGAGCGGGAATATCAGTGTTATTATAGAGCGGGAATATGAGTGTTATTATAGAGCGGGAATATCAGTGCTATTATAGAGCGGGAATATCAGAGCGGGAATATCAGTGCTATTATAGAGCGGGAATATCAGAGCGGGAATATCAGTGTTATTATAGAGCGGGAATATCAGTGTTATTACAGAGCGGGAATATCAGTGTTATTATAGAGCGGGAATATCAGTGCTATTATAGAGCGGGAATATCAGTGTTATTATAGAGCGGGAATATCAGTGTTATTATAGAGCGGTAATATCAGTGTCATTATAGAGCGGGAACATCAGTGCTATTATAGATCGGGAATATCAGTGTTATTATAGATCAGGAATATCAGTGTTATTATAGAGCGGGAATATGAGTGTTATTATAGAGTGGGAATTTCAGTGTTATTATAGAGCGGGAATATCAGTGTTATTGTAGAGCGGGAATATCAGTGCTATTATAGAGCGGGAATATCAGTGTTATTATAGAGCGGGAATATCAGTGTTATTATAGAGCGGGAATATCAGTGCTATTATAGAGCGGGAATATCAGTGTTATTATAGAGCGGGAATATCAGTGTTATTATAGAGCAGGAATATCAGTGTTATAGAGCGGGAATATCAGTGTTATTAAGAGCGGGAATATCAGTGTTATTATAGAGCGGGAATATCAGTGTTATTAAGAGCGGGAATATCAGTGTTATTATAGAGCGGGAATATCAGCGTTATTATAGAGCGGGAATATCAGTGTTATTATAGAGCGGGAATATCAGTGTTATTATAGAGCGGGAATATCAGTGTTATTATAGAGCAGGAATATCAGTGTTATAGAGCGGGAATATCAGTGTTATTATAGAGCGGGAATATCAGTGTTATTATAGAGCGGGAATATCAGTGTTATTATAGAGCGGGAATATCAGTGTTATTATAGAGCAGGAATATCAGTGTTATAGAGCGGGAATATCAGTGTTATTAAGAGCGGGAATATCAGTGTTATTATAGAGCGGGAATATCAGTGTTATTAAGAGCGGGAATATCAGTGTTATTATAGAGCGGGAATATCAGCGTTATTATAGAGCGGGAATATCAGTGTTATTATAGAGCGGGAATATCAGTGTTATTATAGAGCACGAATATCAGTGTTATTATAGAGCAGGAATATCAGTGTTATAGAGCGGGAATATCAGTGTTATTAAGAGCGGGAATATCAGTGTTATTATAGAGCGGGAATATCAGTGTTATTAAGAGCGGGAATATCAGTGTTAATATAGAGCACGAATATCAGTGTTATTATAGAGCAGGAATATCAGTGTTATAGAGCGGGAATATCAGCGTTATTATAGAGCGGGAATATCAGTGTTATTATAGAGCAGGAATATCAGTGTTATTATAGAGCGGGAATATCAGTGTTATAGAGCGGGAATATCAGTGTTATTAAGAGTGGGAATATCAGTGTTATTATAGAGCGGGAATATCAGTGTTATTAAGAGCGGGAATATCAGTGTTATTATAGAGCGGGAATATCAGCGTTATTATAGAGCGGGAATATCAGTGTTATTATAGAGCGGGAATATCAGTGTTATTATAGAGCACGAATATCAGTGTTGTTATAGAGCGGGAATATCAGTGTTAGTATAGAGCGGGAATATCAGCGTTATTATAGAGCGGGAATATCAGTGTTATCATAGAGCGGGAATATCAGTTCTATTATAGAGCGGGAATATCAGTGTTATTATAGAGCGGGAATATCAGTGTTATTATAGAGCGGGAATATCAGTGCTATTATAGAGCGGGAATATCAGTGCTATTATAGAGCGGGAATATCAGTGTTATTATAGAGCGGGAATATCAGTTCTATTATAGAGCGGGAATATCAGTGTTATTATAGAGCGGGAATATCAGTGTTATTATAGAGCGGGAATATCAGTGTGATTATAGAGCGGGAATATCAGTGTTATTATAGAGCGGGAATATCAGTGTTATTATAGAGCGGGAATATCAGTGTTATTATAGAGCGGGAACATCAGCGTTATTATAGAGCGGGAATATCAGTGTTATTATAGAGCGGGAATATCAGTGTTATTATAGAGCGGGAATATCAGTGTGATTATAGAGCGGGAATATCAGTGTTATTATAGAGCGGGAATATCAGTGTTATTATAGAGCGGGAATATCAGTGTTATTATAGAGCGGGAACATCAGCGTTATTATAGAGCGGGAATATCAGTGTTATTATAGAGCGGGAATATCAGTGTTATTATAGAGCGGGAATATCAGTGTGATTATAGAGCGGGAATATCAGTGTGATTATAGAGCGGGAATATTAGGCTGCTGTCACTTTAAGAGCCGCACAGATCCAGTATACTGATACACATGAACTCAGAAAACAGAGTCTCTCGCTTGGAATGTTTAAAGTCCTATTGAAATTGTCACAAAGGAATCAATAAGAGGAATCGCAATTTTAATTTGATAACAACTATCTGATTCCTGATCTCAAGTATTCTCGATTTTCGATTCCCACCTCTACTCATAATTCAACCTTTATTTCTTGCATTTGCTCTAGAATATCCCAGACTCTTCTACACAGAATTGCAGTTAACATTTTACAATTCAGAGTTTTTTTTTACTTGGAATTGCGAGTTTGTATCTCAATTTTGAATTGTTTGCATTGAGATATAAACTCAGAATTCCGAGGGGAAAAAAGTAAAAAGGCATTTTTTATTATTCTGTGGCAGAAATAAGCTTTTATCCGAAACAGAGCTCTCTATCTGAGGTCGGTCCTCAGTCTGTTCTACCAACAACGTCTTCAAAAATGGTCTTGGTCTGATTTGTTGCTCTTTCTTGCGCACGTCGTTGAAAGCCACGTGTTGTTAAAATCAGTTTCATATTTGCCAGGGAATTTCTGATCAAGTTGAATCCTAGGTTACGGAGACCACATCCATAAGTTCGCCCTCGGCAGTGGGATGGAGGTCGAGCCGCTGTTGTGCGATGCCGTGTGAGATCATCGTAGGCGGGGTGTAGTGGTGTGTGTGGTGCACTCTGGGTGAACTTGCCCCGAGCTGCTGATCTGAGACCGTCGGCTCCTGATCTGCTCATCCCGGGCTCGGGACCGGGCCTGGTCTCAGATCAGCTTCTGCGGATGAAATCCTGAGGGGGGCCTGGGGGTCGAGCTCTGGCCTCATAACCTCCACTCTAATCCTATTGCGCCTGTGCCATTGTTGCTTCATTAGGGCACATCTTCCATCCGAGTGCAGCAAGGCGACTTGGAGATTCATGAGGGATTTGTGAGACTTGGAGTCTGCGTATAGATGTTGGTCCTTTTATCCTAAAGCCCCGTGCAGACAACAGTCTCTCTTCATATGTTCCGATTGAGAAAACGCCACTTACACTTATAAGTTCTGTCCGTTTCGGGATTTCAAACGTAGAAGGCATGCTTCTCGAAGTGTTTGTCTGAGCTGTTGGATATTACAGTTTATATTATTAAATGATGAATAAAGTGAATATGCATCGGTTGTGTTCCTGACGGGTTGGCTCGCCCGCATTAGGATCACTCCGGTGGGGGGGGGGCGTCGCTGCTCCGAGATGCCCGTCTGAATACCAGCGCGAGGAGGACAGAGATAAGAAGAGAGAGAGAGGGAGAGAGAGGGAGAGAGAGAGAGGGAGAGAGAGGGAGAGAGAGAGAGAGGGAGGGAGAGAGAGAGAGAGAGAGGGAGAGAGAGGGAGAGAGAGAGAGAGAGAGAGAGAGAGAGGGAGGGAGAGAGAGGGAGAGAGAGGGGGAGAGAGAGAGAGAGAGAGTGAGAGAGAGAGAGAGAGAGAGAGAGAGAGAGAGAGAGAGAGAGAGAGAGAGAGAGAGAGAGAGCGGGAGCAGAGGGAGAGAGAGAGAGAGAGAGAGAGAGAGCGGGAGCAGAGGGAGAGAGAGAGAGGGAGAGAGAGGGAGAGAGAGAGAGAGGGAGGGAGAGAGAGAGAGAGCGGGAGCAGAGGGAGAGAGAGAGAGGGAGAGAGAGGGAGAGAGAGAGAGAGGGAGGGAGAGAGAGAGAGAGAGAGGGAGAGAGAGGGAGAGAGAGAGAGAGAGAGAGAGAGAGAGGGAGGGAGAGAGAGGGAGAGAGAGAGGGGGAGAGAGAGAGAGAGAGAGTGAGAGAGAGAGAGAGAGAGAGAGAGAGAGAGAGAGAGAGAGAGAGAGAGAGAGAGAGAGCGGGAGCAGAGGGAGAGAGAGAGAGAGAGAGAGAGAGAGAGAGAGAGAGAGAGAGAGAGAGAGAGAGAGCGGGAGCAGAGGGTCTATTGCCCATTAATCGTTTGTTTGAGTTTCTGCTCCAGTGAACATGTTATGTCTCCATTAGCAGGGGTTTGTTTCCTCCTTCTGCCCGCCTCTTGGCAGCAGGGGCTCTCACACATCTCACTCGCCTGCTCACTGCTGTCTGGTGCCATGCAGACTGTGTGTGTGTGTGTGTGTGTGTGTGTGTGTGTGTGTGTGTGTGTGTGTGTGTGTGTGTGTGTGTGTGTGGGAAGAGGGTGGAGATTAATGACATGAGGAAGGCAGTGAGCACGAGATGAAGGGTAGAGCTCTTGTTAATACATGTTGGCCAAAATGCTGTTCGAGAAAAGCGTTATCGCTATAATGTCATGCATCTGCTTTAAAGGTGCTGTACGCAAGTTTTGGACTGTGCTAAAGCATAAAAATACCATAATATGTTTGCAGATATTTAGGAAACATGCTGGGTTCACTTACTCGTTTCTCTGGAAAGCAATGCAACAGCCAGTTATTTTACTTCGAAGTGTGTGTTCCGTGTTGGAATGCCTGTTTTTGTTTTGTTCTGTGCAAATTCACCTAATAGTATTTTACCACAGCGTATTGCAGCCATGGAAGCTAGCGCACAAACTGGGTCAGCGATCGCAGATTCTACCCGACCTAAAAAGCCTCCGCGCCCATCTAAAAATCTCTATGAACAGGAGCATATTATATGATATCAATATATTATGATATCAACTCATCATAAATCAATAAATCAACTCATCAATTTCCAATGTCAATTGTGCTCGCATTGCGTGTCTTCAATCTGGCAACCCGCGTAAGCGTCGAGTCTGCGGAGGCGGGGAACAACTCTCTCCAATATTTTGAATCTGGACTGCAGTACCTATATCCACCGCTAGATGGCGATCTCACAAACAGCAGCTTTAACTAGAGGCTTCTGAGCTTTTCAGGAAAAACCTAATTTTATTCAAACTAAGGGTACATCAACAACAATGTACTAAAAAAAGGAAAAGTTTTTGCTTTGTGTTTTTCACGTACATAAGACACCATTCACACGAATCCGTGAAAACAACAAAAAATGCCGTATTCTGATGCCAGGCCAGTAGGTGGCGACGTCACCTTGTAAAGAAACACTTCACGCCAATATACCGAACACGTAACACGCACACGCATGACGTCACCGTTTTCACAAACTCACGTTTTTGTATTTTACACAAAAACAATAACGGTATTGTTTTCAAAATCTTGCACTTCGAAACACGTTTTCAAATGTTTGCGTTTTCAGGCTCCCAAAACACCGTCGTCATGTAAATGAACGGCCAAAACGTATAAAAAGTTTAACATATTTTTAAGTAGTAAATAGTAACTATTTTAAGTAAATATTTTTTATTTTTAAGCGCAGTTGTATTGTCTTGGAAACATTTTGCCAGGACTTTATAATTTATTTTAGCTACTTTTCAAATGTATTTTGTTTTGATGTTGTTATATAAAAAAATCCAACACAGAAATATTGAGTTACATAAGAAGTAATACGTTAATACTTCTTAATCAAAAGTGATTGTGCTTTTTTAATCAAATAGAGAGCACTAACATTTTGAGGTATGAGATACGTTGAGAAAAAGAAGTACACTTTAGCATACTTTTAAAAAGATTACTTATCTAAATAATATACTTAAGTATGAACTTCAGGTTCTGTTTTTGTACTCTAAATTGCATGACAAGCATTTATGGTAAACTAAAATATATATGTTAATGTAATTTCTGTTATAACTTAAATATATTTGATTATTATTATCATATAGTAATTATAGAACAAAAGTATTATCAAGTGCTTTAGTATGTTAGTCAACACAAAGATAATAACATAATATTATTAAAACATAATGATTTAAAATGTACTCAAAAGGAAATATTTTTTATGACAAAGTGAACTTACCAAAAGTGTACTTAATTGTGTTAAGACACAGTTAAGAAAGTGTGCTCTCATTAAGTACACTTAAATGGCCTTTTATTTCATTAGTATTATATTATCTCCAAGTGCATTAAAAAACACGTAAGATTTGTAATACACTACAAGTGCGCATTCTATAAAATAAGAGCTTTTTCACAAGGGATGTGATGTATGAAAATAAACTCACTTCCAAACAGAACATTTTCAAGCTGTAGGAAACCACAAGCTGCGAGCGGGACCACACGTGTCCCCACTGAAGAGATTCCCACTTGTGTAAGTAAATCATGTGTTTATGCACAGACACTTCACTCAGGAGTCTGTAGAGCTACAGCAACTTTCACAATTGTGTCTCATGAAAGGAATTTTGGTCAGACAAATTCCGAGCGTGGCAGCCGGATAAGGCCGTGGAAAGATCCCTTTTATCTCTCAGCACTTTTGCCTTTTGTTGATGATACACTGACCTTGCTCATCGATCTCAGCGCTCTGAGCTCCTGTGCTCTGATAATGAGGCTCCACTGATAATGAGCCAAACTAATTGCCCCGCCTGTGTGTGTTGTGGCTGTCCGACCACTAACATCTGACCCGTTGTTCTACTGGAGCGATCCGGAACTGGGACACATGATGGTCCAGTCCTCCAAGCCTCACCAAACTCTCCTGCTTTACTGACCCTAAAGACTTGATCATCCAGGTCAGAGTCGGCCAGTCCTGCTCTAGTGGGCCTGACGGGTAATACAAGTCATAATCGGTTTGAGTGTCTGTTCAGACTCTTGGTTTACTCTTAACCCTCTGGTGCTCTTTTGTCATTTTTGACAGAAACGTTTTTTTTTTATTTAATTAAAATGTTTTACTTCATTGGAATGGTACGAACATTGGTAAAGGTTTTGGCACTTGCTGTGTGAACTCATAAAAATCATAGACATGATTCGAAAAGTTTTAATGGTCCTGTAAAAAACACACTTGTGCTCCTCATTGGAAATGAATGCAGACGAGTTTCCTCTAGTGGAGGCGTTTGGTACTGCAGCCGGACACAATCTTACTGAAAGCTCATTTTTTTGAGATATCAAATTTGTTTAGATTTATGGCTTTGATTTTCTTGCAGTTTTAAAGTAAAACATGATTTTAAAAATATACATTTCATATACAAATTTAAAATAGTATTTTTGTGCATTTTTCATAACAATACATGTGAAATTCTGTTACTTTTTAAAGTTCACATTTTTTTCAATAATCAATAAATAATCTGCCAAGTGTCGTCTTTGTAAAGAGATCAAACTTCAGTCTGTCGCTCTAAAGCATTCAAGACTTACCACAGTTTAAGTTGGAAATTTCATTTTCAGGTCTATGCTCAAAAAGTGAATAAATGGATTATAAATAGAGCGTAAATATAATTTAGGATAAAAACAATCCCCTAAAATACAAAATATTACTTAAAAAACATTATCAAACCAAAATATAGTACATTAATTTCATTGACAACAAAAAAGTTAATTTTGACCGACTCATGAATGGCACCTTTGCATGCTGACCAAACCTGACTTTGAATTCTTCTGCCAGGAGTGTGTGTGATCAGCATGAGAGTAAGTGTGTGTGATCAGAGCGCCTCCTCATGCTCCAGTGGAACTTAAAAAACCCGGCTTGTATATTGATTTGCGATGCGCTGGTGCTTCCAGGTCCCTGTGCTTGAGTGCCCTCGCATCGCTGTCCTGGAAGCCTTGGGAATGGATCCAGGACTCACAGCTTTCACATTTCTCCAGCCTAAGTGAAAGTTGTCCTGGGACACGAGTCCATCCATCAGACTATTGTCTCGGTTTAACAGGCGCAGGCTCACATGGCCGGTGTTGGGTTGACAGGCGTTGTCAGACTCCAGAGGGCCAGTTAAAGTGCCACCAGCTCCCCGGAGAAACCAGTGTCTTCTGCTCGTCCAGCACTGGATCAATAGTCCAATAGAGTGGAACTATCTGCGGTTGTGACTCCATTTTTCACCTTGTCGTACTGAAACTCAGCTAATGTTTGTCCATGTTCCATGCCCTGGATTGATATCTGTTGCTCACAGGGCTCTTTCAGGTGCTCCGACTCACCTTGCACCTGTTGTGGATCCACTTCAGCTGAACAGTTTCTCTTTGGACGAGGTGTGTGAAAGCATGCTGTGAAAGTCTACACTTTTACTGTTGATGTACTGTAGTAGAATAGCGCTAAAATTCTTTACATGGGGGCCTCCGTATAAGTTTTTATTGTATATTTGTACCATGTTATATAGTAATTTTATCCCTTAAAACTCATCTCTGATCACCAATATGACATATTTACGTGTTTTTTCATTGCAAAAATGTTAATGCCTTAAAATATCTTGAATGTAACTCGACACCCTTGCCTCATTTAGTATTCTTGGTTCTATGAATATGCAAATGAGCCCCGCCTCCACTCACTCACTCAGAGATCCACTGGTTGACGACCCGTCACGTTGATCTGATTGGTTACAAGGTAGTTTGTGACGTCAGAAACACCAGCGATTTGTGTTTGAGACAAAATACTCAGGAGGAAATAAAAGCAGAAAATACTCAGCAATGCTGTCGACTTATGAATTTACACATGCTTTTTCTTAAAGCGTATTAAAGACACCACATAGACATATAAACTACATTAAAAGCTGGGTTTGATCAATATCAATAAAACATCAGCACGATTGCAAACATGATGTTTACTAAATTGTATAATATTTTGAGTAACATTTTAAAACAATATTGTCTGTGTTTGCTCTATTTCAGTAATGAAAATTCCAAACAAAGCTGCAACAGAACGGCTTTGTGTCTTTGAGCAAGTGGTGTTTTTCTGTTCGTAAGTGATTCATTAATGAAAGAATCAGCCGTTCGAACAATCATATCGTACACGTATTAGCAACTGCTAAATAGTAAAAAGTACTTTAAAAGGTTTTGCTTGTGTTTTTCGCGTGCAGATGTATAATTGTCAAACCATCTCGCGGAAACTCCTAAAAACAGCCAGGCCAGTAGGTGGCGACATCACTTTGTAAAGAAACACTGTGCGCCAATAGACTTAACATGTAACACACACGTGCATTACATCACTGTTTTCACAAACTCAGTTTACACGAAAACAATAACGATACGCAATTTGAAACACGTTTTAAAACGCATAAAAAGTTTTCCGTTTTAGTTGAAAATGGTGTCGTGTAAACGAGTACTTTACAGTCACAAATGACTCAGAAATTAAAGCACATAGTGATGTTTAAATCCACCACCTTTCAAATGATTGGCGACGGTCTGCAAACTAAACCAGACACCAAAATAGTGTTGGCCGTGTCCTAAAGTCTCACCGAAGCGAACGCTGAAGGACAGATAAGTCTGACAGAATGCAGATGCTGTTATTTTTGTCCTGAGGATCTACTTACTGTCCATCGAGTCAGATAACAAAGACGGTCTGAGTTGCATCCATTCAGCCGCTGTCATATTTCAGACCGAGTGCTTGATAAGTGTGACACAGAAGCATCGGTGGAGATTGGAGGCTTTGGGCCAGAGAGCCGGGAGAGATGCTGTTATCCTCCACTTCAGCTCTTTGATCACTCGAGTATAAACGCCTGCATCTGCACAAGAGGCCGTGTGTATTTAACTACGAGAGTCGATGTTATGATGAACGTGTCGGCGGCTTCGTCGTCTCAGTGTTGGAGAGTTTCTCTAACAGTTGAGAATACTTATCCTTCATAATTATAATCATCATTTATAATAAAAGGTAATGGTAACACACTAGTAATGACTCAAGTGTTACATCCTAATCTAAAGGAACTACTAATTATTTGGATCAGTATTGTAAAGTGAAAAGCATGATAACTCACTTGTAGTAGTAGTACTGAAGTCATTGTAAGCTTTTGAGGTTTTTGTAAGATTTTGAATAGTAATTTCTTCTGATGGATTTGGTAATACTTTAGTCATTTAGAATACTGAGAGTTAGTTTAGTACCATTACCTTATGTTATACATTATGCATTATTAATATTAATTATGAACCTGTATATAGTAGTTCTCTGGGTGGTATGAAAAATAGTAGTTATTGATTAGCTAATAGTGAAATAGCACATTCCACTGAGTGCTATTACTTACTAATTCATTGATCGGAGTTTCTTGCTAGTTAATAGAAGTTACTAGAATGTTAATAGTGTGTTACTCATTTGTTCCTGTGTAGTTATTCATTAATGAAGGAACCGTATTATAAAGTGTTACAGAGTTTCCTTCTGTATGAAGACGTTGAAGTGACGATTTATGTGCTCTGTGTGGGACAGTAAAAGTGGGTTCATTTTTTAGGACTTGAAGAAATTGAAAATGTGAATCATATTAGTGCATGAGTACTTAATAAACAATCTGTGACGTGAAGTCAAACAAGACCGAGACACTTTATGTGGCCTTTCCCTATCTAGGAATAACAGGATCGTTGCCTCTTACACACATCAAAGATCCTTCTAGACTCGCACACACTCGACCCTCACACGCAGACTAAACCAACAGAGAGGATTCCTCAAACACGTGTTGAACAACCACCGGTGCTTCCATCCATCTCAGATCCAGTCAGATCCAGCCAGATCCAGTCAGATCCAGTCAGATGCAGTCAGATCCAGTCAGATCCCGTCAGATCCAGCCAGATCCAGTCAGATCCAGTCAGATGCAGTCAGATCCCGTCAGATCCAGTCAGATCCCATCAGATCCAGTCAGATCCAGAAATAAGACTTATTCAGATCCAGCCAGATCCCATCAGACCCCGTCAGATCCCGTCAGATCCAGCCAGATCAAGTCAGATCCAGCCAGATCCAGCCATATCCAGCAGATCCAGTCAGATGCAGTCAGATCCCGTCAGATCCAGTCAGATCCTATCAGATCCAGTCAGATCCAGTCAGATCCCGTCAGATCCAGTCAGATCCCATCAGATCCAGTCAGATCCAGAAATAAGACTTATTCAGATCCAGCCAGATCCCATCAGACCCCGTCAGATCCCGTCAGATCCAGCCAGATCAAGTCAGATCCAGCCAGATCCAGCCATATCCAGTCAGATCCAGTCAGATCCTGTCAGGTCCAGTCAGATCCGAGATAAGCCTGAGTCACAGCCAGATCCCGCCAGATCCAGCCAGATCCCGTCAGATCCAGTCAGATCCAGCCAGATCCAGCCATATCCAGTCAGATCCCGTCAGATCCAGCCAGATAAAGTCAGATCCAGCCAGATCCAGCCATATCCAGTCAGATCCAGTCAGATCCCGCCAGATCCAGCCAGATCCCGTCAGATCCAGTCAGATCCCGCCAGATCCAGCCAGATCCAGCCATATCCAGTCAGATCCAGTCAGATCCTGTCAGGTCCAGTCAGATCCAGAGATAAGCCTGAGTCACAGCCAGATCCCGTCAGATCCAGCCAGATCCAGGCATATCCAGTCAGATCCAGTCAGATCCCGTCAGATCCAGTCAGATCCAGAGATAAGCCTGAGTGGCAGTCCATTCATTCATTCATTCATTCATTCATTCAATCATTCATTCATTCATTCATTCATCCAAATTCATACATATAATGAATTGATTGAATGACTTGAGTACACCTCTTTAATATCTGTTTTTAATTTGCAAAATTAAATTATTTTTTATGTTTTTTGAGTAAAAATGTTAGGGTGCTATAATATTGAGCTAAAATTGTCTAAAAATGTATTTATTCCCAAAATATGTGTAAAGCACAAAGTCATAACTTGTGTGAATTAGCGTATGCATTTGAGAGAAATATTTTATGAACACATGACTATTTTAGCACCATATCTGTTCTGATTTCACAATTAACAAAAAAAACAACAACTCAAAAATTAATGAAATTCTTATGCATTAAGTAGTTTGACTGACAATATTATTTTTAAATATGGAATGTAAGAATATAAAGCATTAAAGTTTAAAATATTATAAGTGTGTGGAAAAACATGCAGGAAATTCTGTTCCCTCACAGACACTCGTAACTCGTAAATCACAAGGTTAGTACAGGTTGTTAAATACTAGCATAGGGTAAAACCTGCAAAAACTTTGATATTCATGATATTTATAACAACAACAAAAAACTTTTACACATAAAGTGAATAGTTCATAAGTCGGTTGAGTGATTCTGCAGGGAACGAGTGAGTGAAAATGAAGAGATTCAGCTGGAGACTCTTGACTGTTCCCCAAATATCTGCACAGTCACAAATGTTAAATAACATTTCAGAAGTTAATATTATGAGTTACATTTTAGACACAATATTGTCTTTTTATTGCCTTCTTTTTTGCCAACGAAAAAAGTTCCAAAGCTGCAACAGAAACACTGGTGTTTAGCTCAGTGATTTTAAACAAAACGATTCAATGATCCAATCATAAAGAGAGTCACTTGCCACATTCCAACTGTTTGAATGAATCGTTTGACTGAATGATTCAATAACTCACTCATCAGTGATTTGATATGAAATGTATAATTACATTTTTTTAAATTATTTCACATTTCAGATTTCATTCGATTGCCAGCAGCCTTTAGTGTCTTATTGTTCCAATTTAATTTATGGATTAAATAGTCAAAATAATGATGGATTATAAAGGAAAAAATAGAAATCAAATAAAGGTGGCAGATGTTGTGTCCCAGCTGTGAACTGACCACAGAATATGAAGAATGTTTATGAATGTAAACGTTGAGCTTGACTCTCTCACTCCTTATCTGATGAGTTTCTCTTGCTTTACACTGGCGGTCTTCCCCTCCGAGGGTTAAGAGGGAAAGCAGCCCTTAAAGAGAATGCTGCTTAACCCTGACCTGTGTGTGTGTGTGTGTGTGTGTGTGTGTGTGTGTGTGTGTGTGTGTGTGTGTGTGTGTGTGTGTGAGAGAGAGAGAGAGAGCCGCTGCCTCCACCACCACTTCACAGAGTGTTTACATTCTAGTGATCGGTCTTTATCTTCCCGAAGCCTGGATCTCTTACCACAAGTTTACTCTGTATCACACACACACACACACACACACACACACACACACACACACACACACACACACACACACACACACACACACACACACACACACACGGAGAGAGAGGAGAAAGCTCATCCATCTTGACTGTAGCCGCGGCCAAGTTAACTTTCTTCAGCCAACAGTAGATATGTGTGTGTGTGTGTGTGTGTGTGTGTGTGTGTGTGTGAACGCTATAATTTTTTTCTGTACAGTCTTATTTTTATGGAATACTGCAGTGTTTATTGTAAATTATATATCGGTGCACAGATCATTATTGTGTTAAAATTCTTGAATCACAATAACTTCCTCTTCATCTGATGAGGTGGGCGGGGCAACCTGTCACTCACATGAGAGTAGCAATGAGACCAATGGCAAACCACAACCAGCCAATCAGCCAATCAACTCCCCACAGACAAAATCAAGCCCCGCCCATGATCTGAAAGAGTCTCTTCTGCTCACCAAGGCTGCATTTATTAGATCAGAAATACAGTAAAAACAGTGAAATATTATTCCAATGTAAATCAGCTGTTCTCTATGTGAACAGTAAAGTGTAATTTATTCCTGTGATGAAAGCTGAATTTTCAGCATCATTATTCCAGTCTTCAGTGTCACATGATGATCCTTCAGGAATATAGTCATTATTCAGATCAATTCGAACTGAACATTTTTAAATGTTGATTCAGTTCAGTTCAGTTCAATAACTCTGTGAAGTTCATTACTGAATTTTAAGTGTTTTAAACCCAGAAAAACAGGGGTTTTCAATCTTGCTCCTGGACATCCAATGGCTTCATAAAATGTTGTTCCCTTAGTTTAAATCCATCTAGAAATGATAGACTGGCCAATGAATGTTTTTTATTTTTTTATTTTTTTGCTACAGCAAATATAGAAGTCAAAGCCTTTACCGAAGTTCATAAGTCGACAGCATTGCTGAGTATTTCCTCCTTAAAACTGCAGTGAACCAAAGACACGGTGTGAAATCGCTGGTGTTTCTGACGTCACAAACGACCTTGACCAATCAGTGGATCTCTGAGTGAGGGAGTGAGTGGAGGCGGGGCTCATTTGCATATTCATAGAACCACGCATACTAAATGAGGCAAGGGTGTCGAGTTACATTCAAGATATTTTAAGGCATGAAGAATTTTTTTCCAAGTAAAAAACATTTAAATATGTAATTATATGGTGATGAAAGATAAGTTTTAACAGATAAAATGATTGACTACAGGGGACTTTCATATTAGTTAATAAAACTACAATATTTTGCTTGTCCACAGTGTAGTAATGTTCAGGTTTATAACTGTTGATTTTTAAAAATATAAGAGTAGATGTGTCTTGACAGTTGCTTTGTCTACAGGGGTAGTTTACATTTTACAGTCTACAGTTTCTTTCCTGGTAATCTTGATCTCTGATAATATGAACTCTATCTCACGGCCAGTTCGTATGAATTCGTATGAGTGATTAAAAGGTGCTGATTCGTACGAATTCATACGATTTGTCTTAACCCCAGTGATGGGTAGGTTTAGGGGCGGGGTCAGTGGTAGGTCATTCGTACGAATTCATACGAATTTGGCAACCTTTAAAATATGTACGATTTAGCAAAAATCTTACGAATTCGTACAAGTGAGGTCGTATGAATTAGCCACCTCGTAAAATTCGCATGAATTGCCGTGAGATCGGGTTGGATAATATTCAATGTCATTTCATTTGTGTTTTATTTTTTTAGTTATTTTAGTTGTACTTCCAACTCGTGCATTTCTTGTGATTTTTGTATGATGCTCATGCCAGCCTGTGCTTCCTGGAGTCCAGAGGACATATAAAACACAGGCGGCAAAACCCGACAACATGAAGTGGTATGGACAGAGCCGGCGGTGAGTTATTGAGTGTTGGAGTCCTAGAGAGAGCTCTCGCTGCGACGGGTCGTGACTTCAGTCTGTAGCGGGAGCCGCTTTTATTGATAACATCAAGTCACACATCGGCCTCATCCCAGGTTCCTCATGTCGTGCTCGACGTGCCGAAGGAGCTGGTGTGTGTGTGTGTGTGTGTGTGTGTGTGCTCGAGGTTCAGGAGCTGGTGTGTGTGTGTGTGTGCTCGAGGTTCAGGAGCTGGTGTGTGTGTTCAGAGACGCTCATTCCCACCAGAGCCAGAGCTTCCAGACCCCTGCATTTAGGAGATCGATGCCCTGACAGAACAGCTGGCGGAGAGTCGAGGGGTCGAGGTATTGATCTCAGACGCTGTTGTACACTGAGCAGGGAGCCTGCCGTAGCACCCTGGCTCTCTGTTGCAGAAAATAAAGTGATTTCTGGGTTACTACTTCCAATATTTCAGCTGGAAATTATCAAATGTTTATCAAGGGTTGGCAAGTGAGAATTATTACATGAGAAGAGAGATGTGCAAACTTCCAGCTTTTAATGTTGTTTATGTGTCTATGTGGTGTTATTAATATGCTTTAAGACACACATGTGTAAGTTCATAAGTCGACAGCATTGCTGAGTATTTCCTCCTTAAAACTGCAGTGAACCAAAGACAGTCTCAAAAACACGGTGTGAAATCGCTGGTGTTTCTGACGTCACAAACGACCTTGTAACCAATCAGATCAACGTGTGATCGTCAACCAGTGGATCTCTGAGTGAGTGGAGGCGGGGCTCATTTGCATATTCATAGAACCGCACATACTAAATGAGGCTGTCGAGTTACATTCAATAATGTTTGAATTATTCAATTCTCAAATTCGTTTCCCAAAAGCATCGTTAGCCAACTATGGTCTCAAGTTCTGTCGTTATCAGCAGTTCAACGAGTCGGTGTTTCCCGAAACCATCGTTCCAACAAACATTCGCAAAAACAGCATCGGAGAGTTGTGTGTGTGAGAGACAGCAGAGTTGTGTGTGTGAGCGACAGCATCGCAGAGTTGCGTGTGTGTGAGCGACAGCAGAGTTGTGTGTGTGAGCGACAGCAGAGTTGTGTGTGTGAGCGACAGCAGAGTTGTGTGTGTGAGTGATATTATGTTTTACTATTAAGAGGAACGACACAGACAACCATTTCACTGCAGAGGCTTTACTGCTGCGTGCTTTCACTTCCGCCCTCTCTCGTTACACACCAGCCGCTCCAACCAGCGTTCTCCACACACACGGAGAACTACCGTAATGCATGATATAGATTTGCATGAACAATACATTACATTTCCTCCCCCATAGATTTTAACTCCTTAACATGGTAAACAATTGCAACAATGTAACTACAGATTTTTTTTTCTTTTTTTTTTTTACAGAACATACTGGGTATACACGTGGTTAGAACTTCTTATGAATAGGAACCACTAATCAGTCCATAACTACAGATCTAATCTGTTAGGTGCTTTTCTCTGTCGAAATGGATATCTTCTTTCAGGACCGGGAACTGTCCCTGTTTCAACCGGAACACAGGGCTGGGTAACACTGGAATTGCCCTTGTCACTCACCTCAGGAGCAAAGTCATTGGCCATGATACTGCCCATAGCATCCGTTCTGTCCTGTACATTAGAGGACAGCAGATGATCCACATGTACCTTCACACTACGATCTCCGACTTGCACTTGGTATGTGAGAGGTCCATGCTTGAACAAGATGACCCCTGGAAGCCAGGCACGATTTGAGTGTCGACAGTTCCGCACCCTGACCTTCTGGCCAACCTCAAAAAATCTGAGCTTCCTGGAAGGTGTGTCATGAGCATTTTTCTGCTGTGCTTGATGTTTGAGAACAACAGCCGATGTATCTGGTTTTAGCAGTGTGAGACGGATACGAGGCTGTCTTTTCAGAAACAGTTCAGCAGGTGTTCGCTCTGTTACTGTATGGGGAGTGTTGCGGTAGGTCAACAGAAAACGAACCAAGCGAAGATGAGGTGCTACAGATTGTGCTCGTAACCTTTCCCATGCTTTTTTGAAGGTTTGTACCACTCGCTCGGCCTGACCGTTTGTGGCGGGATGATATGGAGGAGACAGAATGTGACGCACACCATTCTTCCTTAGGAACTCCTCGAACTCCCTAGAGGTGAATGGTGGGCCATTGTCCGATACCAGCTCCTTTGGGAACCCATAGGCAGCCCAGAGATGACGCAAGAGGTTTATAGTCTTCTCTGCATTGGTCAGCTGAGTAGGAAAGATTTCCACCCATTTTGAATGAACATCCACAACCACTAAGAAGTGTTGCTTGTCTATTTCAGCGTAGTCTACGTGAATGCGCTCCCAGGGTGTTGTCGTCCAGGACCAAGGGTGAAGAGGAGCACAGGGTGGTTGGTTTCGCCCCAACTCACATGGAGCACACTTACTTACAAAGTTCTGAATGTCTTGGTCGAGACCCGGCCACCAAAGGTATGCTCTTGCCAATGCTTTCATTCTTACTATGCCTGGGTGACCCTCATGCAGCTCGAACAACAATCTTTCCCTATACTTCGGAGGAATGATAACTCTTGAGCCCCACAGGATACAGCCCTGGTCTGTTGAGAGCTGGTCTTTTCTTACAAAGAACGGTTTCAAGTGTTCATCTGTGACATGATTGGGCCATCCGGACAAAGTTAGGTCCAACACTTTTGATAGCAAAGGATTTCTCCTAGTCTCAGTGGAAATATCTCTTGCACAGATGGGCAATTCATCTAGGTGTGAGACTTGAAACACCATTCCCTCTTCCTCCCCTGTAGAGATTGCCTCGCACGGTAATCTGGACAACGCATCCGCGTTTGCATGATCAGAAGAGCGTCTGTACTCGATTTCATAATCATAGGCCAACAAGGTCAAAGCCCACCGTTGCATACGGAGGGCAGCTAATGTTGGAATGGCAGACTTGGGGCCTAGGATTGCAAGGAGGGGTTTATGATCAGTTAGCAGATGGAACTTGCGGCCATAGAGATATTTGTGAAACTTTTTCACACCAAAGACTATGCTCAGAGCCTCTTTCTCAATCTGCGCATAGTTTTTTTCACTTGCTGTCAGAGTCCTTGATGCAAACGCAATGGGGTGTTCTTCCCCTGATGGTAGCACATGTGAGATAACTGCGCCAACGCCATAGGGAGAGGCGTCACAGGCGAGTCTTAATGGCTTTTTGGGATCGTAGTGAGCTAACCACTTGCTTGACAACAGGTGCTGTTTACAGGCGTTGAAAGCTTGAGCACACTCCAAAGACCATTGCCAATTTACATTGGCCTGCAACAATCGGTGGAGTGGGTGCAACAGCGTGGAAAGGTTTGCTACGAACTTCCCATAGTAGTTCAGAAGTCCCAGAAAGGAGCGTAATTCTGAGACATTAGTTGGAGCAGGGGCCTTCACGATTGCTTCCACCTTGCTCTCTGTTGGATGAACTCCTTTTTCATCAATCTTGAATCCCAAGTATTCCACAGACTTACAGAGGAATTCACATTTTGATTTCTTCACTCTTATTCCATGTTGCTGTAGTCGTGACAGTACTTTGTCCAGTACTTCCAGATGTTCCTCAGGAGACCCAGCAGAGACCAGAATATCATCCATGAAACACACTACATTTTGAAGTCCCTGTAGGATTTGGTCCATTGTGTGTTGGAAAATTGCAGGTGCCGTGGATATTCCATAGGCCAAACGATGGTACTTAAACAGACCCTTGTGCGTGTTTATGGTAAGGTACTGCTCGGATTCAGCATCCAACTCCAGCTGCTGATATGCAAAAGACAGATCAATCTTACTGAAAACTTTTCCCCCAGCCAATGTGGCAAAAAGATCCTCCACGTTAGGTAACGGATATTCCTCTGCAAGAATACATTTGTTCACTGTAACTTTATAATCGCCACACAGCCTAACTGACTTGTCTTTCTTTGGGACAACCACAATGGGCGCTGCCCAATCGCTCCTTACAACCCGAGAGATAATTCCGTTCCTCTCCAGGCGATCAAGTTCCCCTTCTACTGCTTCTTTAAGAGCATACGGAACAGGTCTTGGCTTATGAAAGATAGGTTGAGATCCTTCTTGCACTCTCACTTTTGCTTTAAAGTCACTAATTTTGCCGTACCCCTCTTGAAAAAGCTGTTTGTGTTTTTCATGTACATCAGAGAGGGAAGGAACACTCACCGGTGTTACATGTCTCACGCTGAAGATCTCACTCCAGTTTAAGGAAATTTTCTGGAGCCAGTTACGTCCCAGCAATGGTGGTTTGTCTCCTTTGACCACAATCAATGGAAGTGAACACTGTTGTCCCTCATATGTGACTGGAACCTTGATCTCACCCAACACAGGGATTCTGTCTCCAGTATACGAGGCCAGATGAATGGAGGTTGGGCTCAATAAACAGTCCTTCAATTTATCAGTATAGATATGCTCTGGAATCAAAGACAAAGAGGCTCCTGTGTCTAGTTGCATGCTAACTGTTATGCCATTAAGCTGAAGATCAATATAAATGCCATCTGCCTTGTCTTGTGCAGAGTAGACAGTGAAGAGCTCAAACAGGTCATCATCCACTGCACACTGATTGTCGGATATGTCCGCTGACACATATTGAGCATTGTCTAGCCGCTGTGTTTTGTGATTCTTACATACACGCTGTAAGTGTCCGACTTTTCCACAGTTGTGGCATTTCTCATTACGATAGCGACATTCTGTAGGATGATGGTTGCCTCTCCCACAGCGGTAACAGTTGATTCTATGCTTGGGAAAAGGTTGCTGCTGGGCCCCTTTTTTAGAACTGTATTGAGAATTTCCCCATCCACTATATTTCTCTCTGCCCCGACCGACATTTTGTACCTTATGCACACTTGTGTCCTTTATGGCCGCCTGGGCACTCAGCTGTTTGGTGTCCTTTTGCGCTAGTTCTAATGCAAGAGCAACATCACAGGCTTTCTTGAAAGTCAAGTCCTTCTCTGACAGTAACCTTCTGTGATAAACTTCTCCAGATAGTCCACAGACAAATTTGTCTCTGAGAGCATCATCCAGAAATGTTCCAAACTCACATGAACTTGCCAGACGTTTTAATGCCAGAATGTAATCAGAAATTTTTTCCCCAGGACTTTGGTTGCGTTGATAAAATCTGAAACGTTCTGCAATCAGAATTGGCTTGGGCTTGAAGTGATCGGAAAGGGTCTGAGAGATTTCCTGGTATGTTAAATCAACCACTTTTCCTGGCTCAACTAAACTTTTCAAAAGGCCATATTCGACTGGTCCCAAAACACTCAGGAAAACATTTGCTTTTTTTTCACTGTCAATTTCATTTGCTGCCAGCCATCGCTCAAATCTCTCCAAATAGGTATCAAAATCCTCTTTGGTACTGTCAAACTCAGGCACTCGTCCTATTGTGGCCATTTTCCTTGGTTTATTATTATGTTGTTCCTTTTTTTTTTTTCTCACTCTTTTTTATTTATTTTATTTATATATATGTCATTAACTTCGAGCAGTGAATGTCAACAGACCGGCTGTTACCTTCGTGGCTGTTGTAATAATTTCATGCTCTAGATGCCGCTCTACTCCCACGAGCTCAGCATGTGACTGTGGCTGTCTTCATGCGCTACTGCTTGACTCGCACCAGTTCAATTTCCTCTTCTATGCCGTTTGTTTCGTCTGAGTCTTTCTTGCTCATTCAATGCACGGAGGCTTCCGAAACCACCTCGTCGCCACTATTATGTTTTACTATTAAGAGGAACGACACAGACAACCATTTCACTGCAGAGGCTTTACTGCTGCGTGCTTTCACTTCCGCCCTCTCTCGTTACACACCAGCCGCTCCAACCAGCGTTCTCCACACACACGGAGAACTACCGTAATGCATGATATAGATTTGCATGAACAATACATTACAAGTGACAGCAGAGTTGTGTGTGTGAGCGACAGCAGAGTTGTGTGTGTGAGCGACAGCAGAGTTGTGTGTGTGAGTGACAGCAGAGTTGTGTGTGTGAGCGACAGCATTGCAGAGTTGTGTGTGTGAGCGACAGCAGAGTTGTGTGTGTGAGCGACAGCAGAGTTGTGTGTGTGAGCGACAGCATCGCAGAGTTGTGTGTGTGAGCGACAGCAGAGTTGTGTGTGTGAGCGACAGCAGAGTTGTGTGTGTGAGCGACAGCATCGCAGAGTTGTGTGTGTGAGCGACAGCAGAGTTGTGTGTGTGAGCGACAGCATTGCAGAGTTGTGTGTGTGAGCGACAGCAGAGTTGTGTGTGTGAGCGACAGCATTGCAGAGTTGTGTGTGTGAGCAACAGCATCGCAGAGTTGTGTGTGTGAGCGACAGCATTGCAGAGTTGTGTGTGTGAGCAACAGCATCGCAGAGTTGTGTGTGTGAGCGACAGCATTGCGAGTTGTGTGTGTGAGCGACAGCATTGCAGAGTTGTGTGTGTGAGCGACAGCATCGCAGAGTTGTGTGTGTGAGCGACAGCATCGCAGAGTTGTGTGTGTGAGCGACAGCATCGCAGAGTTGTGTGTGTGAGCGACAGCATCGCAGAGTTGTGTGTGTGTGAGCGACAGCAGAGTTGTGTGTGTGAGCGACAGCATCGCAGAGTTGTGTGTGTGTGAGTGACAGCAGAGTTGTGTGTGTGAGCGACAGCAGAGTTGTGTGTGTGAGCGACTGCATCGCAGAATTGTGTGTGTGAGCGACGGCATTGCAGAGTTGTGTATGTAAGCGACGGCATCGCAGATGTGTGTGTGAGCGACAGCATCGCAGAGTTGTGTGTGTGAGCGACAGCATTGCAGAGTTGTGTGTGTGAGCGACAGCAGAGTTGTGTGTGTGACCGACAGCAGAGTTGTGTGTGTGAGCGACAGCATCGCAGAGTTGTGTGTGTGAGCGACAGCAGAGTTGTGTGTGTGAGCGACAGCATCGCAGAGTTGTGTGTGTGAGCGACAGCAGAGTTGTGTGTGTGAGCGACAGCATCGCAGAGTTGTGTGTGTGAGCGACAGCATTGCGAGTTGTGTGTGTGAGCGACAGCATAGCAGAGTTGTGTGTGTGAGCGACAGCATCGCAGAGTTGTGTGTGTGAGCGACAGCATCGCAGAGTTGTGTGTGTGAGCGACAGCATCGCAGAGTTGTGTGTGTGAGCGACAGCATCGCAGAGTTGTGTGTGTGAGCGACAGCATCGCAGAGTTGTGTGTGTGAGCGACAGCATCGCAGAGTTGTGTGTGTGAGCGACAGCATCGCAGAGTTGTGTGTGTGAGCGACAGCATCGCAGAGTTGTGTGTGTGAGCGACAGCATCGCAGAGTTGTGTGTGTGAGCGACAGCATCGCAGAGTTGTGTGTGTGAGCGACAGCCAGAGCCGATCCGCCATATACGCTCACTACGCAAGCTGCGTAGGGCCCCGCAAATTACTCAAGGCCCCGCCTTCCCCTCGTGTCATAGCGTGTCAATTAATGTTTACAACATCCATGACAAAATGAAGCGAAACTATCCTTCTCGTCACGAAACATTGAGAGTGAATTGCGGGAACAACAATAAGGTAAACTTGTGTTCTCTCCTCTACACGTTTCAGCAAAGTAAAGTTAAGTTTATGTGCATTTGTATTGTGTTTTTTTGGTATTGCTATAAGCTGGGCAGGCAGTGCATCTCTGGCATCACTTTGTGCCTGACAACAGTGTTTGTTTACTGCAGCTCGGAAAAGATAACCGCGTCGCGCGAGTGTATCATGCGTTCATATGCGCGTGCACGAAATGAAACGCGCATTTTTCAAGCAGAAATATATGTGGAGACCAGACATAGGCTACTGCTGTACAATATATGGGCGTAAATGATGGCACTCCTCATCAAAGTACACATTACACATTACATACTTTTAAAACAAGACACTTATTATCTAGTCAATGTGTAGTTAAAAACTCTAAACAACTGCACTAATTATGCAAGATGGAAAGCAATGTATTGACAATTTGACATTGATTGACTATTGATTTATAGGCTATATTGAATTTAAAATGTTGATTAGCTGGACATACTGGTCAATATGGATGCACATCCCTCAGTAAATAATAACCATAAATCAAAAATTGCTTCAACACACATAATAAAAATTTATTTTATTTATTTTTTACTAGTAGGGCCCCTTAGTTACATTTTTTATCTACCAATGTCTATTTTTGATATCAGGAATTACATGTTCACTTGTACAAAAGTTAGATGTCATCACTCACAGGGATTATTGATATCTGCATCACTAGTTCACTAGGTAAATATTACAAGAACCAAGCCATAGTATAATTTATATTTGAAAATTTATAAAAGGCTCGTTTGTGATATTCTTCTCAATTTCTAGACAGTCCAGATAGACTGGTGTTGCCCATTCTGATGCCGAAAATGCCCAGGCTGTAGAGAGAACCAAAGTTAATCCCAAAAGTCAAAGCTCAGGGTTATAATTAATTATTTTCTTCTTATTTATGTTTACGTTAATATTCACTTACTTAATAATATTCATTTCTTATCTTAATATTCTATAGAAAATACTATCAATAAATATTGTTTGTTTAAACCTCATTCTGTTCTATATTATTGTACTTATTCTTTGACTGTTTTGTGTAAAGGAGGGAGGATTGTATTGGGAGCACTGAAGTGTCAGGTGTGACTTTGTGGCAATGGCAAATGGGTTACATAGCTCACGGCGTCACGGGCCAGGTAGAGGGCCCCTTAGCAGAATTTTGCTTAGGGCCCCAGGGAGGTCAGGATCGGCACTGGCGACAGCATTGCAGAGTTGTGTGTGTGAGCGACAGCAGAGTTGTGTGTGTGAGCGACAGCAGAGTTGTGTGTGTGAGCGACAGCAGAGTTGTGTGTGTGAGCGACAGCAGAGTTGTGTGTGTGAGCGACAGCATCGCAGAGTTGTGTGTGTGAGCGACAGCATTGCAGAGTTGTGTGTGTGAGCGACAGCAGAGTTGTGTGTGTGAGCGACAGCAGAGTTGTGTGTGTGAGCGACAGCATCGCAGAGTTGTGTGTGTGAGCGACAGCATTGCAGAGTTGTGTGTGTGAGCGACAGCAGAGTTGTGTGTGTGAGCGACAGCAGAGTTGTGTGTGAGCGACAGCAGAGTTGTGTGTGTGAGCGACAGCAGAGTTGTGTGTGTGAGAGACAGCTGAGTTGTGTGTGTGAGTGACAGCAGCATCAAGTCCCGAATATGTTGTTACCTTGTCTTTCTCATAGAGCAAAACAATTAATCAGAAAAACAAGATTACAGCTGCCGCGATTACCTAATTATGAAAAGTGGATAGGCTATTACAGTTTTATTTATATTTTTACCTCTGCATTAAAGGTACTTGTAACATGCTTTTGCAGCATTGAGCATTGTAGCCAATCACAGACATGTCTGTTGAACGCATCGGCCAATCAGATGCGTTTAAATGAGTCGCTGTACTGAAGATGTGTTTTGCGCGAGCTCAGAGTTCTACACTTTTCGTATTGTCATTATTAATGGCAATAAACTTAAGATGCAAATAAGAGATTCTTGTGTGGTGATTCTTGGTGTGGTGTGGTGTGGTGTGGTGGGGTGTTGTGTGGTGTCATGTGGTGTGGTGTGGAGTGGTGTTGTGTGGTGTGGTGTGGTGTTGTGTGGTGTGGTGTGGAGTGGTGTTGTGTGGAGTGGTGTTGTGTGGTGTCATGTGGTGTCGTGAGGTGAGGTGTGGTGTGGTGTGGTGTCATGTGGTGTGGTGTGGTGTGGTGTCATGTGGTGGGGTGTGGTGTGGTGTGGTGTCGTGAGGTGTGGTGTGGTGTTGTGTGGTGTGGTGTGGTGTGGTGTGGTGGGGTGTGGTGTCGTGAGGTGTGGTGTGGTGTGGTGTTGTGTGGTGTGGTGTCATGTGGTGTGGTGTGGTGTGGTGTGGTGTCGTGAGGTGTGGTGTGGTTTGGTGTTGTGTGGTGTGGTGTGGTGTGGTGTGGTGTTGTGTGGTGTGGTGTGGTGGGGTGTCGTGTGGTGTGGTGTCATGTGGTGTGGTGTGGTGTGGTGTCGTGAGGTGTGGTGTGGTGTGGTGTGGTGTTGTGTGGTGGGGTGTGGTGTGGTGTGATGTCATGTGGTGTGGTGTGGTGTGGTGTGGTGTTGTGTTGTGTTGTGTGGTGTGGTGGGGTGTCGTGTGGTGTGGTTTCATGTGGTGTCGTGTGGTGTGGTGTGGTGTGGTGTGGTGTGGTGTCGTGAGGTGAGGTGTGGTGTGGTGTGGTGTGGTGTGGTGGGGTGTGGTGTGGTGTGATGTCATGTGGTGTGGTGTGGTGTGGTGTCGTGAGGTGAGGTGTAGTGTGGTGTGGTGTGGTGTGGTGTGGTGTGGTGTTGTGTTGTGTGGTGTGGTGTGGTGGGGTGTCGTGTGGTGTGGTGTGGTGTGGTGTCTTGTGGTGTGGTGTGGTGCCGTGCGGTGTGGTGTGGTGTTGTGTGGTGTTGTTTTGTGTTGTGTTGTGTGGTGTGGTGTGGTGTGGTGTAGTGTGGTGTGGTGATGTGTGGTGTGGTGTCTTGCCGTGCCATGCGGTGTGGTGTGGTGTCGTCTGGTGTGGTTTGGTGTGGTGTGGTGTGGTGTGATGTCGTGTGGTGTGGGGTTGTGGTGTCGTGCCGTGCGGTGTGGTGTGGTGTGGTGTGGTGTCGTGCGGTGTGGTGTGGTGTGGTGTCGTGTGGTGTGGTGTCGTGCCGTGCGGTGTGGTGTCGTGTGGTGTCGTGTGGTGTGATGTGATGTGATGTGATGTGGTGTCGTGCCGTGTGGTGTGGTGTGGTATCGTGCTGTGTGGTGTGGTGTGGTGGGGTGGGGTGGGGTGTTGTGTGGTGTGGTGTGGTGTGGTGTGGTGTCGTGCCGTGTGGTGTGGTGTGGTGTGGTGCCGTGTGGTGTGGTGTCGTGGGGTGTGGTGTGGTGTTGTGTGGTGTGGTGTCGTGTGGTGTGGTCTGGTGTTGTGTGGTGTGGTGTGGTGTCGTCTGGTGTGATTTGGTGTGGTGTCGTGTGGTGTGGTGTGGTGTGGTGTGGTGTGATGTCGTGTGGTGTGGGGTTGTGGTGTTGTGCCGTGCGGTGTGGTGTGGTGGCGTGCCGTGCGGTGTGGTGTGGTGTGGTGTGATGTGATGTGGTGTCGTGCCGTGTGGTGTGGTGTGGTATCGTGCTGTGTGGTGTGGTGTGGTGCCGTGGTGCCGTGTGGTGTGGTGTCGTGCCGTGGGGTGTGGTGTGGTGTTGTGTTGTGTGGTGTCGTGCCGTGTGGTGTGGGGTGGTGTGGTGTGGTGTGGTGCCGTGTGGTGTGGTGTGGTGCCATGTGGTGTGGTGTCGTGCCGTCGGGTGTGGTGTGGTGTGGTGTTGTGTGGTGTGGTGTCGTGTGGTGCGGTGTGGTGTCGTCTGGTGTGGTTTGTTGTGGTGTCGTGTGGTGTGGTGTGATGTCGTGTGGTGTGGGGTTGTGGTGTCGTGCCGTGCGGTGTGGTGTGGTGTCGTGTGGTGTGGTGTGGTGTCGTGCCGTGCCGTACCGTGCGGTGTGGTGTGGTGTGGTGTCGTGCCTTGCGGTGTGGTGTGGTGTGATGTCGTGTGGTGTGGGGTTGTGGTGTCGTGCCGTGCGGTGTAGTGTGGTGTGGTGTGGTGTGGTGTCGTGCCGTGCCGTGCCGTGCGGTGTGGTGTGGTGTGGTGTCGTGCCTTGCGGTGTGGTGTGGTGTGGTGTGTTGTGGTGTCGTGTGGTGTGGTGTGGTGTGATGTGATGTGATGTGATGTGATGTGGTGTGGTGCCGTGTGGTGTGGTGTGGTGCCGTGTGGTGTGGTGTCGTGGGGTGTGGTGTGGTGTTGTGTGGTGTGGTGTCGTGCCGTGTGGTGTGGTCTGGTGTTGTGTGGTGTGGTGTGGTGTCGTCTGGTGTGATTTGGTGTGGTGTCGTGTGGTGTGGTGTGGTGTGGTGTGGTGTGATGTCGTGTGGTGTGGGGTTGTGGTGTCGTGCCGTGCGGTGTGGTGTGGTGTGGTGTTGTGCCGTGCGGTGTGGTGTGGTGGCGTGCCGTGCGGTGTGGTGTGGTGTGGTGTGGTGTGGTGTGATGTGATGTGGTGTCGTGCCGTGTGGTGTGGTGTGGTATCGTGCTGTGTGGTGTGGTGTGGTGCCGTGGTGCCGTGTGGTGTGGTGTCGTGCCGTGGGGTGTGGTGTGGTGTTGTGTTGTGTGGTGTCGTGCCGTGTGGTGTGGGGTGGTGTGGTGTGGTGTGGTGCCGTGTGGTGTGGTGTGGTGCCATGTGGTGTGGTGTCGTGCCGTCGGGTGTGGTGTGGTGTGGTGTTGTGTGGTGTGGTGTCGTGTGGTGCGGTGTGGTGTCGTCTGGTGTGGTTTGTTGTGGTGTCGTGTGGTGTGGTGTGATGTCGTGTGGTGTGGGGTTGTGGTGTCGTGCCGTGCGGTGTGGTGTGGTGTCGTGTGGTGTGGTGTGGTGTCGTGCCGTGCCGTACCGTGCGGTGTGGTGTGGTGTGGTGTGGTGTCGTGCCTTGCGGTGTGGTGTGGTGTGATGTCGTGTGGTGTGGGGTTGTGGTGTCGTGCCGTGCGGTGTAGTGTGGTGTGGTGTGGTGTGGTGTCGTGTGGTGTGGTGTGGTGTGATGTGATGTGATGTGATGTGATGTGATGTGATGTGGTGTCGTGTGGTGTGGTGTGGTATCGTGCTGTGTGGTGTGGTGTGGTGTGGTGTTGTGTGGTGTGGTGTGGTGTCGTGCCGTGAGGTGTGGTGTGGTGCCGTGTGGTGTGGTGTGGTGCCGTGTGGTGTGGTGTGGTGTGGTGCCGTGTGGTGTGGTGTTGTGCCGTGGGGTGTGGTGTGGTGTTGTGTGGTGTGGTGTCGTGTGGTGTGGTGTTGTGTGGTGTGGTTTCGTGTCGTGTGGTGTCGTGCCGTGTGGTGTCGTGTGGTGTCGTGTGGTGTGGTGTCGTGCCATGTGGTGTGGTGTGGTGTCGTGTGGTGTTGTGTGGTGTCGTGTCGTGCCGTGTGGTGTGGTGTGGTGATGTGTGGTGTGGTGTGGTGTGGTGATGTGTGGTGTCGTGTGGTGTGGTGCCGTGTGGTGTTGTGTGGTGTGGTGTGTTGTCGTGCCGTGTGGTGTCATGCGGTGTCGTGCCGTGTGATGTCGTGTGGTGTGGTGTGGTGTAGTGTGGTGTGGTGTGGTGTGGTCTGGTGATTTGTGGTGTGGTGTGGTGTGGTGTGGTGTGGTGATGTGTGGTGTGGTGTGGTGTCGTGTGGTGTGGTGGTGTGGTGATGTGTGGTGTGGTGTGGTGTGGTGTGGTGATGTGTGGTGTGGTGTGGTGTGGTGTGGTGTCGTGTTGTGTGGTGTGGTGTGGTGTGTTGTGGTGATGTGTGGTGTGGTGTGGTGTGGTGTGGTGATGTGGTGTGGTGATGTGTGGTGTGGTGTGGTGTGGTGTCGTGTTGTGTGGTGTGGTGTGGTGTGGTGATGTGGTGTGGTGATGTGTGGTGTGGTGTGGTGTGGTGTGGTGTTGTGTGGTGTGGTGTGTTGTGGTGATGTGTGGTGTGGTGTGGTATCGTGTGGTGTCGCGTGGTTTGGTGTCGTGTGGTGTGGTGTTGTGTGGTGTTGTGTGGTGTCGTGTCGTGTCGTGTGGTGTCGTGTGGTGTGATGTTGTGTGGTGTGGTGTGGTGTGATGTTGTGTGGTGTGGTGTGGTGTGGTGTTGTGTGGTGTCGTTCAATAAACCCACTGCTATGACTGGGTAACATATTTGCATATGAGATACGTATTACGCCTGAAACTTTTTTGAAAGAGCTGCCAAGATAAAGTAATCGTGAAAAGTCTTGATCACAGCATTATATTTTCACCTTTGCATAAAAGGACCCGTGATCTACTGAAATGCAGGATTTCAAGGTAAACCTGAAGGTATGGATGTTGATAAAAATGCATTAGTTCTGGACGCATATTTGCAGGCTTACTATCACTCAGGTTGTTTCATGGATATAATGACTGAAATATTTAAAGTTGAGACTGCAGCATAAACCCTCTTATTATAGTGAGACTCACTGCATTAAGTACATGGACCTTACTGTTAATAAATCATTAGCCCAGACATAGGATACGGGGCAACCGGTGAGATTGTCAAGATCAGTTTGGAGGTTCGTGACTAAACTAATTTCTTAATTTAATGAATTATTAGTGTAATTTCTCCCGATTAATGAAAGAATGTTGAATTATCTGCCAATGTTCTTTACATTTTGTTAAACGTTTAGTTAACACGATTCTGGAGAACGATTTGTTTCCCCCAGAGTTTCTCCCTCATTTACATTAAACTTTTCCTTGTAACTCTTCCTTGTCTTTTTATCTTCAGTTTCTTTTTTCTGTTAAGCTGCTTTGTGTATTTTAAAACATGCTATATATATATATATATAAATTGAAATGGTAAGTAAACCCTCCCCGTCTGTCTCTGACATGGAGATCATTTGTAGAAGTACCTTGGGATTTCCGCTGACAGACTTAAGTGGACTGACAACAACATAGAGCGTCAACGCTGATGAGCTTCAGGTCATTAAAGGGGACATATCATGAAAATCTGACTTTTTTCGTGTTTAAGTGCTATAATCGGGTCCCCGGTGCTTCTACCAACCCAGAAAACATGAAAAATGAAACCCAGTAACTTTGTTCTGGCGAGTCTTTCTCTGAGAGCATGTCTAAAAATAAGACGAAGAGATTTCAATCTCTTGTGACGTATGAAGAGGATCTTATTATAATATTACTGGCCCTTAATCTGAACGTTTATAATATTACTGGCCCTTAATCTGCACATTTATAATATTACTGGCCCTTAATCTGCATGTTTATAATATTACCGGCCCTTTAATCTGCACGTTTATAATATTACCGGCCCTTAATCTGCTCGTTTACACACACCAGCGCCACCAGAGCCCAGTTCTACAAGGAGATCCAGCAGAGCATGAACCGGTCCTGTGGTCGAGCACAGACGAGCACTGAACACTGTTGTCCAGAACATGTCAGCGCTGTCTTATAAACACCTCAGGAACTGTGGACACTTTACACGTGAGAATGAGATGATCAATGTAACTCCACAACAACTACAAAAATGTCTCCACTGACATTCAGAAACGTGTGTCAGTGAAACTCTGAGTCTCTCCGTAAGGCTGCACTCGCTACTGGTTATTCTGGGACTCTGGATGAGTGAGATCGGCCTGTGTTGGTATTGCTGGAGTTTCTGAAGCTCGTGTGAAGGGTTAGAGGTTCTGGATGGAGGCGGAGCTAAAGCTCATTTGCATTTAAAGAGTCACACACAAAAAGGGGAAAATTTGACAAAAGATAATAAATGATCTGCGGGGTATTTTGAGCTGAAATTTCAAAGACACATTTGGGGGACACCATAGCTTCTCCTTGTGAGAAGGGGCATACTATGTCCCCTTTAAGACCTTGCCCGACATACAGGAGTTAGGGCATAAAGAGAGTTCAATCCGAACTTCAGTAACATTTGAACATTTTTAGCTTGACAGACACATTTACATGCTGTCAACAAATAATGAGAAAGCCAGACCCTGAGATGGCGCAGGCCCACAGCCGTTCCCCGTGAGACCCAATATTTTCCATATGGATGAAATAATGCAGGTGAAGGAGCTGTAGACCGTCCAGTGGGACTCGTTCCTTTTCCCACAGACGGCCGTAGGTGGAGGGAACTGGGTGCCTTATCACTCCTAATGATTAGACAGCTGGAAGTTATTTTCCAGTCCTAGTTTCAGATTAAGCTCCAAAACCCCCACTGGACAATCCAGCTTCTCCATGACAAGGACAGATGGAGATGTTCTGACATGCATTACCATCTGATATGAGTGTATTTTACATCAATGCCATGATTTTACCCTTGGTTATCTCTGGGCCCATGATTTTAACCATGCCTTGGCTCTACATCAGTCTCACAAGACTGTCTCAATAAATCATCAGACTTGCTGAGAGCATCCAGGATTGAAGTCTTGATCGATGGACTCTGTTGCTTCGTTGTGATTGTGGAAGTAAGGATGAAAGCCTGAGAGCAATAAATTATCATCTTTATCAGGTCCTGATGATATTATGTAGAAGTCCTCCTGTCTTTTTAATTATCAAGTAACGTAGAATTACTTTCTTCTGATGAATGATAGAAACATTGACATCCAATCAGGGGTCTGTTTCCCAAAAGCATCGTTAGCCAACTATGGTCTCAAGTTCTGTCGTTATCAGCAGTTCAACGAGTCTGTGTTTCCCGAAACCATCGTTCCACTCAATAAATCCTGATCTCGAGCAGAATAAGCAAGCTGACATTCAGTACAATCTATATCTTTTATTTAGAATACATACAAATATAATTTACGTCTTTTAATTTGTCAAAAGATTTAAAGTGTAGTTTTTGAAGAGTGTGCATGTGTGAACGAGCTCTAGTGCGTAAGAACGAGCCTATGATTGAATCTGGAAATAAAGCAAAACGAGAAATAGTCCTCATGGTGTGTTCACACCAGATGCGAATAGAGTGTCTGGCGCGAGTGATTTCAATGTTAAGTCAATGCAAAGGCGCATTGCACGCAAATGATTTTATTTAGTGCTTTTTGTGCATTCCCACATTTAACGAGAATTCGAGTTCTTCTTCGTCAGTTCGCGCCGCGTTAACCAATCAGGAGCCTGCTTTCTTCACGTGGTAAAATTACATAATAATCTCCCGCTGTATGACTCTACTTCATACTTTTATAGAGACTTTTATAGAGACAGGATCAAATAGGACCTCGCTTGGAAGAGGATTAGTGAGGAGATTGTACAACCTGGTAAGTTGTAAGATGTACAAATTTCACTTTTGAGTCACGTTATTGACCTGCTAACCAGCTAGCAAGCTCCCGTGCTGCTATTTTACATCTCCAGAGCAAATACAGAGCGGCGACTCTCTCAATGAATGCTTGATCAACATCTTGTAAAAAGATGGCCGCCAACGGGTTTCGCCTCCGACGCGCGTGATATGATGAATATGGTTTCAGGAAACAGTCGTGACTAGCGAGTTGATTTCTTCAACGATGCATCGTAGTGATAGTGAAGCCGCGAGTTACGGTGTTGTATGAGAATCATACGCAGAATGGAGTGTTTTCATTTACAGGGTTCAGAAGTCGTCATGAGTATGACAAGTACAGTTTTTGCGTTCCCATTTGCCTCAGGAGCAAAAAAAAAAATCCACAGTAGTGAACTTTAAAATTACCTGGAACAATTTGTCCCAGGAACTTTCTCCCCCAAGCTCTGGTGCTGTCTGCGCTTCCACCACGGTCTAAAGTACCGTGAAGATTATAGTCAAATTAGTCCGGTGACATTGGACTGCGCGTGACTTTGCAGTTCCCGCTGGATATCATCTTCTGAATTTAAGCTTAGAAAAGCCTGAACCTCGTCGTCAATCCATTGGTCGTATTTTTTAAACTCCATTGTTCATTCGAATAGCAAAGCACTGTCACTGCACACGCCGCAACAGATGGTGTTTCAAATCAAAATCAAAATGCGGCATGAACTCGACCAATCAGCATGGTCCAGCGCACAAGTCCCGCCCCCGAAAGCTCCTGAACTTTGAAAAAGTACCACCTCGCGATCAGAGAAATATTTACCCGGAACTTCATTTCGACCGTGATTTCTGCGATGGAAACACACAGAGTACCAACACAAAGTCCTTCGTTCCTGGGGAAAGTTCCTGCAGTGGAAACACTAATATAGTTAGGGCTAGGGCTAGGGTTCGATTAGGCTGTAATACTTGAAGCGTTGACTTCTAACAGTGGCTCTGCCTGATTCGAGCCTCACGTGAGAGCAAACGGTCTGATATCTTTTGTCCTTCTGGCTGTTTCTTACCCTCTCAACACTCCAGTTCCTCTTTCTCCAGACCTGATCTGGTGCTGAAAGCCTCCGCTCTGCAAAGCCTGCGCTCAGCACAGATGCTGTTCGTCAGCAGGGTGATGCATGTCTCTGCTGATACACCAGACGTCTTTACACGAACCAGAAAACCTGCTATCTGATGAAGCCTCGACTTCCCCGTCTCGCTCGCCGTGACCCAGTTCCCACTTCACCACTTCATGTGCTCACTGACCTAAGACATGAACTAGCCGAAGACTTCTCTGATACAGTCAAACCTTTTATTCAGACAGCTTCAACATTTCTCACATTATCACAGTTTATTCGCTATAGTTTAGAAAATGGGAATAAAACAACTCAGAGTTCTCAGATCAGTTGATATTTCACTGGTTTTGTCCGTCCTTCTGTTAGACTCTCACACATGAATTATGTTGAATATCTGTCAGCTGTTAAATTTAACTACACAATTAGATAATACCAGTTTAGCTCAACCAGTGACCAAGCAATGCTTCATGTTGTTCAGTCTGTGTGTAAAAAGAGCATTAGCAATTACAGAAACAACACTTCAGCAAAACATGATCAGCTCAAAGTGTCTGAATAATATACATTATAAATATTATTATTATACATTTTACTGGTAGTCACTGTATGAAGAATATTTGGGTATCATATGTCACAGTTTACTTATATGCTCTCCTCACTTACATAAATGATCTATAGTGTCCTGCACACACTAGTGAAAATATATGAAAATATATATATCTGGTGTCTGAACAGTTGTTGTTGTGTTTGACAACAGTTGACTGTGTGTTTGGTCATGTGACTCTCAGTGTTTCTATGACAGGCTCTGACTACTGTATTCTGTTTCTGACTGCTGTATTCTGTATCTGACTGCTGTATTCTGTATCTGACTACTGTATTCTGTATGTGACTACTGTATTCTGTATCTGACTGCTGTATTCTGTATCTGACTACTGTATTCTGTATCTGATTACTGTGTTCTGTATATGACTACTGTATTCTGTATGTGACTACTGTATTCTGTATCTGACTGCTGTATTCTTTATATGACTACTGTATTCTGTATCTGACTACTGTATTCTGTATCTGACTGCTGTATTCTGTATCTGACTGCTGTATTCTGTATCCGACTGCTGTATTCTCTATCTGACTACTGTATTCTGTATCTGACTGCTGTATTCTGTATCTGACTGCTGTATTCTGTATCCGACTACTGTATTCTGTATCTGACTGCTGTATTCTTTATATGACTACTGTATTCTGTATCTGACTGCTGTATTCTGTATCCGACTACTGTATTCTGTATCTGACTGCTGTATTCTTTATATGACTACTGTATTCTGTATCTGACTGCTGTATTCTGTATCTGACTGCTGTATTCTGTATCTGACTGCTGTATTCTGTATCCGACTACTGTATTCTGTATCTGACTGCTGTATTCTTTATATGACTACTGTATTCTGTATCTGACTGCTGTATTCTGTATCCGACTACTGTATTCTGTATCTGACTGCTGTATTCTTTATATGACTACTGTATTCTGTATCTGACTGCTGTATTCTGTATCTGACTGCTGTATTCTGTATCTGACTGCTGTATTCTGTATCCGACTACTGTATTCTGTATCCGACTACTGTATTCTGTATCTGACTGCTGTATTCTTTATATGACTACTGTATTCTGTATCTGACTGCTGTATTCTGTATTCGACTGCTGTATTCTGTATCCGACTACTGTATTCTGTATCTGACTGCTGTATTCTGTATATGACTACTGTATTCTGTATCCGACTGCTGTATTCTGTATCTGACTGCTGTATTCTGTATCTGACTGCTGTATTCTGTATCCGACTACTGTATTCTGTATCTGACTGCTGTATTCTTTATATGACTACTGTATTCTGTATCTGACTGCTGTATTCTGTATCTGACTGCTGTATTCTGTATCTGACTACTGTATTCTGTATCTGACTGCTGTATTCTTTATATGACTACTGTATTCTGTATCTGACTGCTGTATTCTGTATCTGACTGCTGTATTTTGTATATGACTGCTGTATTCTGTACATGACTACTGTATTCTGTATCTGACTGCTGTATTCTGTATTCTGTATCTGACTACTATATTCTGTATCTAACTGCCAGTATTGGGCAAGCTACTTGGACAATGTAGTGAGCTAAGCTAACAGTTACTCTACATTAAATTCAGCTTCACTACACTGAAGCTACCACCCTGGGAAATGTAGCAAGCTAAGCTACAGCAAAATGGCAAAAGTAGCTTACTACATCTAAGCTATTTTTTTTTTAAATTCATTTTTATCATTTTTAAACATGTCAGTCAAACAGATAGGCTGTCAATGTATCAGTTCAATTGTTTATTCACAAACAAAAACATAACTATATAAAACCATAAAACTATAACAAAACCAGGAGTCGGGAGTGTGTGCATCTTTCTATTAAGCAAATTTCTCAAGTGTCAGGCCAAGGATTGGGATTGGTACGTGATGTCCACGTCCGGAGCAGAATGTGGTGGTAATGCACCTAAAAGCTGGTTGGAGTTGTAGGGCCCTATGATTTGTAAAAAAAAAAAAAAATTACATTCCAAATTAA
This sequence comes from Semotilus atromaculatus, assembly GCA_031834385.1. Classification (NCBI taxonomy): domain Eukaryota; kingdom Metazoa; phylum Chordata; class Actinopteri; order Cypriniformes; family Leuciscidae; genus Semotilus; species Semotilus atromaculatus. The sequence goes on from JAULUF010000024.1 coordinate 541,481, forward strand.
TATAATATTTCCATTTAAATTTTTCTGTATTCTTTTTTTTCCCGTTTTAATATTTTTGGACAAAAAGCATGTCTAATTAATTGAAACCATGAAACTTATACAATTTAACAATCATCTATTAAAATATGAAAAATATTAAATTTAGGGCACTGTGACTTTTAAAAAAAATTACCAATTTTTTTTTTGGTTACACTTTATTTCGATAGTCACTTTAGACGTTCTACTAATTATAAGTAACGCTTCAACTACATGTCAACTAACTCTCATTAGAGTATTAGTATATTATAGTAGATTGGTAGGTTATGGTTAGGTGTTCGGGTTCGGGTTAGGAGAATAAGTTGACTTGTAGTCGCCAAGTTACTTATAGTCAGTTGAATGTCTGTTGGGGGACCAACAAAATAAAGTGTTAGCAGATATTAAAATGACAGTCTACTAATACTCTAATGACAGTTAGTTGACATGTAGTTGAAAAGTTACTTATAGTTAGTAGAATGTCTAAAGTGGACTATCGAAATAAAGTGTTACCTTTTTTTTCTTTTCTTGATTCCATTTTAATGGGTTAATTCCCTAGTAATAACCAATGTTTTAAAATGTAATGATTTAAGCAAAACTTTCTTCAAAGGTTAAACCAACCTTTTATTTTGATGGGTTGCCGTGTAGCCCTTTGAGTCTCTTTGTGTTTTCATGATATATCGATAGTTTTTCTCAAATCAAGCTAACGTGCTGCTGAAGTGACTCTCAAAGCGGCTGTGTAGATACAGTTCATGCATTAATGTCCTCATATAAACTGAAAACATTGCGAGCGTTTGGCGTGCCTAGTCTAGTCTCTAGTCTATTTCGCGATTTTATTTAAATTTACTGACCTACTTTTCATCCAAGATAATTATGACAATTCCGTGAATTACAGCGTTATACAGTAAATTCCGTTTTTACGACTGGATTCCGCGATCCTGTCCGTGTTTTCCGCATCGCGGGAATGATATGGTCCTATGGTTGCCAACCGCCGTAAAACACATGAAGAAGTCATCGTCACTTATTCAGGATCAGTGATACTTAACAGTTGTCTTTCCGATTTGAGCTTGAACTTTAGAAATGCTTGGGGAACTTTAGAAATGCTTGGGGAAATGTAGCTTGTGTGTAGCGTGGAGACGCTACCGCATTACTTGATCAAAAAAAGAGCTTCGCTACTGAAAAGCTATTTGATTCAGAAAACAGCGACGCTACCACCACGCTACTGGGAAATGTAGTTAAACTAGTAGCGTCACTACTTGTAGCGACGCTACTGCCCAACACTGCTGACTGCTGTATTCTGTATCTGACTACTGTATTCTGTATCTGACTGCTGTATTCTGTATCTGACTGCTGTATTCTGTATCTGACTACTGTATTCTGTATATGACTGCTGTATTCTGTATCTGACTGCTGTATTCTGTATCTGACTACTGTATTCTGTATATGACTGCTGTATTCTGTATATGACTGCTGTATTCTGTATATGACTGCTGTATTCTGTATCTGACTGCTGTATTCTGTATCTGACTACTGTATTCTGTATATGACTGCTGTATTCTGTATATGACTACTGTATTCTGTATATGACTACTGTATTCTGTATCTGACTGCTGTATTCTGTATATGACTGCTGTATTCTGTATCTGACTGCTGTATTCTGTATCTGACTACTGTATTCTGTATATGACTGCTGTATTCTGTATATGACTGCTGTATTCTGTATATGACTACTGTATTCTGTATCTGACTGCTGTATTCTGTATCTGACTACTGTATTCTGTATATGACTACTGTATTCTGTATCTGACTGCTGTATTCTGTATCTGACTGCTGTATTCTGTATTCTGTATCTGACTACTGTATTCTGTATCTGACTACTGTATTCTGTATCTGACTGCTGTATTCTGTATCTGACTGCTGTTTCTGACTGCTGTATTCTGTATCTGACTGCTGTATTCTGTACCTGACTGCTGTATTCTGTATCTGACTACTGTATTCTGTATCTGACTGCTGTATTCTGTATCTGACTACTGTATTCTGTATCTGACTGCTGTATTCTGTATCTGACTGCTGTATTCTGTACCTGACTGCTGTATTCTGTATCTGACTACTGTATTCTGTATCTGACTACTGTATTCTGTATCTGACTACTGTATTCTGTATATGACTGCTGTATTCTGTATCTGACTGCTGTATTCTGTATCTGACTACTGTATTCTGTATATGACTGCTGTATTCTGTATATGACTGCTGTATTCTGTATATGACTACTGTATTCTGTATCTGACTGCTGTATTCTGTATCTGACTGCTGTATTCTGTATTCTGTATCTGACTACTGTATTCTGTATCTGACTACTGTATTCTGTATCTGACTGCTGTATTCTGTATCTGACTGCTGTTTCTGACTGCTGTATTCTGTATCTGACTGCTGTATTCTGTACCTGACTGCTGTATTCTGTATCTGACTACTGTATTCTGTATCTGACTGCTGTATTCTGTATCTGACTACTGTATTCTGTATCTGACTGCTGTATTCTGTATCTGACTGCTGTATTCTGTACCTGACTGCTGTATTCTGTATCTGACTACTGTATTCTGTATCTGACTACTGTATTCTGTATCTGACTGCTGTATTCTGTATCTGACTGCTGTATTCTGTATCTGACTGCTGTATTCTGTACCTGACTGTTGTATTCTGTATCTGACTGCTGTATTCTGTATCTGACTGCTGTATTCTGTATATGACTACTGTATTCTGTATCTGACTGCTGTATTCTGTACCTGACTGTTGTATTCTGTATCTGACTGCTGTATTCTGTATATGACTGCTGTATTCTGTACCTGACTGTTGTATTCTGTATCTGACTGCTGTATTCTGTATATGACTGCTGTATTCTGTACCTGACTGTTGTATTCTGTATCTGACTGCTGTATTCTGTATTCTGTATCTGACTGCTGTATTCTGTATTCTGTATCTGACTACTGTATTCTGTATCTGACTGTTGTATTCTGTATCTGACTGCTGTATTCTGTATCTGACTGCTGTATTCTGTATCTGACTACTGTATTCTGTATATGACTGCTGTATTCTGTATCTGACTGCTGTATTCTGTATCTGACTGCTGTATTCTGTATTCTGTATCTGACTACTGTATTCTGTATCTGACTGTTGTATTCTGTATCTGACTGCTGTATTCTGTATATGACTGCTGTATTCTGTATCTGACTGCTGTATTCTGTATCTGACTACTGTATTCTGTATATGACTGCTGTATTCTGTATCTGACTGCTGTATTCTGTATCTGACTACTGTATTCTGTATATGACTGCCGTATTCTGTATCTGACTGCTGTATTCTGTACCTGACTACTGTATTCTGTATTCTGTATCTGACTGCTGTATTCTGTATTCTGTATCTGACTGCTGTATTCTGTATCTGACTGCTGTATTCTGTATTCTGTATCTGACTACTGTATTCTGTATCTGACTGTTGTATTCTGTATCTGACTGCTGTATTCTGTATTCTGTATCTGACTACTGTATTCTGTATCTGACTGCTGTCTGACTGCGGTATTCTGTATCTGACTGCTGTACTGTATTCTGTATCTGACTACTGTATTCTGTATATGACTACTGTATTCTGTATCTGACTGCTGTATTCTGTATCTGACTGCTGTATTCTTTATCTGACTGCTGTATTCTGTATTCTGTATCTGACTGCTGTATTCTGTATCTGACTGCTGTATTCTGTATCTGACTGTTGTATTCTGTATCTGACTGCTGTATTCTGTATTCTGTATCTGACTGCTGTATTCTGTATCTGACTGCTGTATTCTGTATTCTGTATCTGACTGCTGTATTCTGTATTCTGTATCTGACTGCTGTATTCTGTATCTGACTGTTGTATTCTGTATCTGACTGCTGTATTCTGTATCTGACTGCTGTATTCTCTATCTGACTGTTGCATTCTGTATCTGACTGCTGTATTCTGTAATCTGTATCTGACTAATGCATTCTGTATCTGACTGTTGCATTCTGTATCTGACTGCTGTATTCTGTATTCTGTATCTGACTGCTGTATTCTGTATCTGACTGCTGTATTCTGTATATGACTACTGTATTCTGTATCTGACTGCTGTATTCTGTATCTGACTGCTGTATTCTGTATCTGACTACTGTATTCTGTATCTGACTGCTGTATTCTGTATATGACTACTGTATTCTGTATCTGACTGCTGTATTCTGTATCTGACTGCTGTATTCTGTATCTGACTACTGTATTCTGTATCTGACTGCTGTATTCTGTATCTGACTGCTGTATTCTGTGTCTGACTGCTGTATTCTGTATCTGACTGCTGTATTCTGTATCTGACTGCTGTATTCTGTATTCTGTATCTGACTGCTGTATTCTGTATCTGACTGCTGTATTCTGTATTCTGTATCTGACTACTGTATTCTGTATCTGACTGCTGTATTCTGTATCTGACTGCTGTATTCTGTATCTGACTACTGTATTCTGTATCTGACTGCTGTATTCTGTATCTGACTGCTGTATTCTGTGTCTGACTGCTGTATTCTGTATCTGACTGTTGTATTCTGTATCTGACTGCTGTATTCTGTATCTGACTGTTGTATTCTGTATCTGACTGCTGTATTCTGTATTCTGTATCTGACTACTGTATTCTGTATATGACTACTGTATTCTGTATATGACTACTGTATTCTGTATATGACTGCTGTATTCTGTATATGACTGCTGTATTCTGTATCTGACTACTGTATTCTGTATATGACTACTGTATTCTGTATATGACTACTGTATTCTGTATATGACTACTGCATTCTGTATGTGACTGCTGTATTCTGTATATGACTGCTGTATTCTGTATCTGACTACTGTATTCTGTATCTGACTGCTGTATCTGACTACTGTATTCTGTATCTGACTGCTGTATTCTGTATCTGAATGCTGTATTCTGTATCTGACTACTGTATTTTGTATATGACTACTGTATTCTGTATCTGACTGCTGTATTCTGTATCTGACTGCTGTATCTGACTACTGTATTCTGTATCTGACTGCTGTATTCTGGATCTGAATGCTGTATTCTGTATCTGACTACTGTATTTTGTATATGACTACTGTATTCTGTATCTGACTGTTGTATTCTGTATCTGACTGCTGTATTCTGTATTCTGTATCTGACTACTGTATTCTGTATCTGACTACTGTATTCTGTATATGACTGCTGTATTCTGTATCTGACTGCTGTATTCTGTATCTGACTACTGTATTCTGTATCTGACTACTGTATTCTGTATATGACTGCTGTATTCTGTATCTGACTACTGTATTCTGTATATGACTGCTGTATTCTGTATATGACTACTGTATTCTGTATATGACTGCTGTATTCTGTATATGACTGCTGTATTCTGTATCTGACTACTGTATTCTGTATCTGACTGCTGTATTCTGTATATGACTACTGTATTCTGTATCTGACTGCTGTATTCTGTATCTGACTACTGTATTCTGTATCTGACTGCTGTTGTATTCTATATCTGACTGCTGTATTCTGTATATGACTACTGTATTTTGTATCTGACTGCTGTATTCTGTATCTGACTACTGTATTCTGTATCTGACTGCTGTTGTATTCTGTATCTGACTACTGTATTCTGTATCTGACTGCTGTATTCATTATCTGACTGCTGTATTCTGTATATGACTGCTGTATTCTGTATCTGACTGCTGTATTCTGTATCTGACTGCTGTATTCTGTATCTGACTGCTGTATTCTGTATATGACTGCTGTATTCTGTATCTGACTGCTGTATTCTGTATCTGACTGCTGTATTCTGTATCTGACTGCTGTATTCTGTATCTGACTGCTGTATTCTGCATCTGACTGCTGTATTCTGTATATGACTACTGTATTCTGTATCTGACTGCTGTATTCTGTATCTGACTACTGTATTCTGTATCTGACTGCTGTATTCTGTATCTGACTGCTGTATTCTGTATCTGACTGCTGTATTCTGTATCTGACTGCTGTATTCTGTATCTGACTACTGTATTCTGTATCTGACTGCTGTATTCTGCATCTGACTGCTGTATTCTGTGTATTCTGTATCTGACTGCTGTATTCTGTATCTGACTACTGTATTCTGTATCTGACTGCTGTATTCTGTATCTGACTGCTGTATTCTGTATCTGACTACTGTATTCTGTATCTGACTGCTGTATTCTGTATCTGACTACTGTATTCTGTATCTGACTGCTGTATTCTGTATCTGACTGCTGTATTCTGTATCTGACTGCTGTATTCTGTATATGACTGCTGTATTCTGTATCTGACTGCTGTATTCTGTATATGACTGCTGTATTCTGTATATGACTACTGTATTCTGTATCTGACTGCTGTATTCTGTATCTGACTGCTGTATTCTGTATCTGACTGCTGTATTCTGTATCTGACTGCTGTATTCTGTATATGACTGCTGTATTCTGTATATGACTACTGTATTCTGTATCTGACTGCTGTATTCTGTATCTGACTGCTGTATTCTGTATCTGACTGCTGTATTCTGTATATGACTACTGTATTCTGTATCTGACTGCTGTATTCTGTATATGACTGCTGTATTCTGGCCCGGGGAACGTTTGAGAGCATCTGTGCGACTCCTTCGGCTGACAGATTTGCCTCTCGGATCTTTGCTTTTTGAACTAGTCATCCGTCACGAGTCAGCCACATTTCACTACATCTTAATAAAGTAATCCCCCTCTCGTTTTTCTCCCCCTTGGAATGCTCTTGTTCTTTCTATTCCTCTTTGCTCATTCAGGCCTCTGACAATGATTTGTTTTCTTTTCAGATTCTGGGTTGAGTAGGGCCGTAGTTTATCATTACTCCAACTTCCCTCTATATCTTTTTTTGTAAATCTTTGGTTTTCTGGCCCCCTTTCCATTCCAGAATATTTATGTCCACGTTGTTACTGTAGGACACTTTTTTATTATTATTTCTATTCTCCCTCATCAATTATTTACATACATACACGCATGTACAGTCAAACCAAAAATTATTCAGACTCCAGATATAATTTGTGATATATTTTCACTAGTGTGTGCAGGACACTATAGTTCATTTATGTAAGTGAGGAGAGCAAAATAAAGTAAACTGTGACATATTATACCCAAATATTGTTCATACAGTGACTACCAGTAACCTTTATACAAATATGGGACCAAAAATGATTCGGACACTTTGAGCTGAGTTTTTTCTGTAATTGCTAATGCTCTTTTTACACACAGACTGAACAACATGAAGCATTGCTTGGTCAATGGTTGAGCTAAACTGGTATTATCTAATTGTGTATTAAATTTAACAGTTGACAGATATTCAACATAATTCTTGTGTGAGAGTCTAACAGAAGGACGGACAAAACCAGTGAAATATCAACTGATCTGAGAACTCTGAGTTCTGTCATATTTTATTACCATTTAACTATAGCGAATAAACTGTGATAATGTGAGAAATGTTGAAGATGTCTGAATAAATGTAGGTTTGACTGTATACAGAAATGTACTATTGATTAGGCTGTAGTTGAAAAAACATGATCACCAGTCTTTTATGGACTCTCACATTGGCATGTCCCCCCCCCCCCCCCCCCCTCCCCCTCTTAATTCTCTTCCCCGGGATTATTAAAGTCTACAAAGGCTCATCACATAATTAATGGCCTCACCACTTAAACCCTGACGCTAGTCCACTGAACCTGCCTTTGAAAAACACAGCCTGTCTTAAAGCATTTTTCAGGATCCGCCGGTATCATCCATCTTGGGTCACACGTGCATGTTTGTGCGATCGGAAGATGCGTGGGGGGGCGCGCTCATAAATCAGCCGTTAAGCAGGAATGAATAATAATGAATTTCTGGGTCTGGATGGGGTCGCGGAGGGTCTCGAGGGATAAGACTGGATGCGTAGGAGCAGGTCCTCCAGAGACTCGATCCGTCAGATCAAAGGTGTGTGTGGAGGGTTCGGGCCCTCGCCGCAGACCTGTCCTGCACCGCGAACACTAATAAACAGATCTGTGTGTTACTCTGTGTGCGACAGTCAAGTCTCCTTCACAGCGCTTTAACAATATAGAGTGTTCCACAGCAGCTTTACAGTGATAACAGGAGATTACAGTAACAGAGATCGTTTAGGCTTTACAGCAGATCTAGAATAAAGTTATTGTCCAGATAAAGTTAGTTTTGATTGATTCATTTCCGTTGCAAAGATCCTTAGTTATTAACTTAGCGCCCGCTAACACACACCGCTCTAACAGAAAACCCTTAAAGAAACCCCTATCCCTAACCCTAACCCTTATACGACACCGTTCTACAACAGTGTCTGTGGCTCGAGAACACAAACCTTGAAACAGGTTCTAACGGTGCAAGCATTGTAACATTTTGGGAAAAAAAGGTTTTCTCTGCCAAACTTCAAAAACGCAACCGTGAGAGCGCTGACGGTGTGCACATGCGTGTCACGTGTTTAGGCTTTAGGAGTGCGCGTTTGAATATATATGTGCGCAGGCGTGTAGTCTTTCTTTACAAATTGACCTCAAACAAATGACTTGTCTGGCCTTAAAAATTTATAATACTGAATTTTTTATGGCTTCCGCATAGCCATGTGAACCGGAACTATTTTGACAACTGTACAGAAGTGAAGGGAAGGAGACGTGTTTGATTCGTGTGGAATCAGTGTTGAAACAGCAATATTTGTATTAGGATTGTGTTTTAGAAGTGTTTTATCAGGGAACACAGACCATGCGTTACACAACAGTGCGCAGATATACTTTTCTTCTAAACCCTTCTAATAAAGCGTTTTACATTGTCATTTATCATTTCATCCTTATCCTAAAATCCAAACAAGCCCACATTTGTCTTTTAGCCATGAATACATGCATGTATAACTTTTCATATTGTGTTTTTCCTCAGCTTCTCCAGCGCTCCACATTAGCGGGTCCGGCGACCCCCGCCTGCCACTAGAGGTCAACGGTTACTCCATCCTGGCCCAGAACAGGCGTTCTCAAGCGGGACGTGATTTACACAGAGGCCTTTGCACCGGCGGCGTAATTGTTGGTTAAACCTCCTTTAATCCAAAGGATTTTCTACACAACTGCTAATTTGTCATGGCCACCATTAATATCTGAAAACACAAGACGTTCCTCAATCAAATGAATTAAATAAACGATGCACTCAAATGGGCTTAAGCAGTGGAAGAGATATAATCAGAGGAGACTTGCTTTAACTCTTAACACTAACATTTGTGTAGTTCAGTTTATCAATGTTCAGTTATTAAAAGGGTCTCTCCTGTAACTTCAGCTCTGTAAAGCCTGTAAAGTCATTGTTCATAGAGTTAAACGGCGTATAATATGGCATATGTGTCACAGTCAGTAGTTGCATTAAAGAAACTCAGAATTCAAGGAAGAATTACATTTATTCTGTTTTCTATGTACATTTTGTTTTATGTACAGCATGTTTGTATGTTTTTGACAGTTTTTCGTAAGCATTCAACATTTTTAAACCAGTCTGATACCCCTTTTCTCTGCATTTTTTTTCCTTTTTTTTTTTTAGCTAAAAAGAAAGTTTGACTACAAAACTCAAAGTAATTAAAAAAACTAATTTCAAAAAGTTAACCTAGCAAATGTCCTTTAAGGTAAAATAAAAGAAAGTTTTATAATACAAGAAAAATAAATACTATTAACAAGAGAAAAAAAACTGCTGACTACAAGTGTCCAAATACTGTATAAACATTTCCACACCAAAGTTTACTGTACTACACGTTGCATGTAAATTAAAACGATATAGTACCTTAGATGTTCTAGAATAACTCAGTTTCGAGTCATTAACTCTGATCGGTGCTCTGATGTCTCTCACGGCCGTATGTCTGTGATAACAAGCTTGGATATTATACTATTGAATTTTAGCTCGTATTGAGTGTTGTGCCATATTTTAAGATAACCGTTAAGTAAAAAGTGCTAATTTATCCACTTAATTTTACCAATGTTTTGTATCATGGACTTACTGGTAGTTTAGAGACACAAAGATACATAAATTATGTTTTTCAAGTGGAAAAAAATTAATAAATCCCTGAACAAAATCTGTACCAACCCAGATGTGTGTGTCTCCACGATAACCCAGATGTGTGTGTGTCCACTATAACCCAGATGTGTGTGTGTCCACTATAACCCAGATGTGTGTGTCTCCTCCACGATAACCCAGATGTGTGTCTGTCCACTATAACCCAGATGTGTGTGTCTCCACGATAACCCAGATGTGTGTGTGTCCACTATAATCCAGATGTGTGTGTGTCCACTATAACCCAGATGTGTCTGTCCACTATAACCCAGATGTGTGTGTCTCCACGATAACCCAGATGTGTGTGTGTCCACTATAATCCAGATGTGTGTGTGTCCACTATAACCCAGATGTGTGTGTCTCCTCCACGATAACCCAGATGTGTGTGTGTCCACTATAATCCAGATGTGTGTGTGTCCTCTATAACCCAGATGTGTCTGTCCACTATAACCCAGATGTGTGTGTCTCCACGATAACCCAGATGTGTGTGTGTCCACTATAATCCAGATGTGTGTGTGTCCACTATAACCCAGATGTGTGTGTCTCCTCCACGATAACCCAGATGTGTGTCTGTCCACTATAACCCAGATGTGTGTGTCTCCTCCACGATAACCCAGATGTGTGTCTGTCCACTATAACCCAGATGTGTGTGTCTCCTCCACTATAACCCAGATGTGTGTGTCCACTATAACCCAGATGTGTGTGTCCACTATAACCCAGATGTGTGTGTCCACTATAACCCAGATGTGTGTGTCTCCTCTATAACCCAGATGTGTGTGTCCACTATAACCCAGATGTGTGTGTCTCCTCTATAACCCAGATGTGTGTGTCCACTATAACCCAGATGTGTGTGTCTCCTCTATAACCCAGATGTGTGTGTCTCCTCCACGATAACCCAGATGTGTGTGTCTCCTCTATAACCCAGATGTGTGTGTCCACTATAACCCAGATGTGTGTGTCTCCTCTATAACCCAGATGTGTGTGTCTCCTCCACGATAACCCAGATGTGTGTCTGTCCACTATAACCCAGATGTGTGTGTCCACTATAACCCAGATGTGTGTGTCTCCTCTATAACCCAGATGTGTGTGTCCACTATAACCCAGATGTGTGTGTCTCCACGATAACCCAGATGTGTGTGTGTCCACTATAACCCAGATGTGTGTGTCTCCTCCACGATAACCCAGATGTGTGTCTGTCCACTATAACCCAGATGTGTGTGTCTCCTCTATAACCCAGATGTGTGTGTCTCCTCTATAACCCAGATGTATGTGTCTCCTCTATAACCCAGATGTGTGTGTCTCCTCTATAACCCAGATGTGTGTGTCTGTCCACTATAACCCAGATGTGTGTGTCTCCTCTATAACCCAGATGTGTCTGTCCACTATAACCCAGATGTGTGTATCTCCTCTATAACCCAGATGTGTGTGTCTCCTCTATAACCCAGATGTGTGTGTCTCCTCTATAACCCAGATGTGTGTGTCTCCTCTATAACCCAGATGTGTGTGTCCTCTATAACCCAGATGTGTGTGTCTCCTCTATAACCCAGATGTGTCTGTCCACTATAACCCAGATGTGTGTGTCTCCTCTATAACCCAGATGTGTGTGTCTGTCCACTATAACCCAGATGTGTGTGTCTCCTCTATAACCCAGATGTGTGTGTCCACTATAACCCAGATGTGTGTGTCTCCTCTATAACCCAGATGTGTGTGTCTGTCCACTATAACCCAGATGTGTGTGTCTCCTCTATAACCCAGATGTGTGTGTCCACTATAACCCAGATGTGTGTGTCTCCTCTATAACCCAGATGTGTGTGTCCACTATAACCCAGATGTGTGTGTCTCCTCTATAACCCAGATGTGTGTGTCCACTATAACCCAGATGTGTGTGTCTCCTATATAACCCAGATGTGTGTGTCCACTATAACCCAGATGTGTGTGTCTCCTCTATAACCCAGATGTGTGTGTCCACTATAACCCAGATGTGTGTGTCCACTATAACCCAGATGTGTGTGTCTGTCCACTATAACCCAGATGTGTGTGTCCTCTATAACCCAGATGTGTGTGTCCACTATAACCCAGATGTGTGTGTCTCCTCTATAACCCAGATGTGTGTGTCCACTATAACCCAGATGTGTGTGTCTGTCCTCTATAACCCAGATGTGTGTGTCCTCTATAACCCAGATGTGTGTGTCCACTATAACCCAGATGTGTGTGTCTCCTCTATAACCCAGATGTGTGTGTCCACTATAACCCAGATGTGTGTGTCTCCTCTATAACCCAGATGTGTGTGTCTCCTCTATAACCCAGATGTGTGTGTCCTCTATAACCCAGATGTGTGTGTCTCCTCTATAACCCAGATGTGTGTGTCTCCTCTATTACCCAGATGTGTGTCTCCTCTATAACCCAGATGTGTGTGTCTCCTCTATAACCCAGATGTGTGTGTCTCCTCTATAACCCAGATGTGTGTGTCCTCTATAACCCAGATGTGTGTGTCTCCTCTATAACCCAGATGTGTGTGTCCACTATAACCCAGATGTGTGTGTCTCCTCTATAACCCAGATGTGTGTGTCTCCACTATAACCCAGATGTGTGTGTCTCCTCTATAACCCAGATGTGTGTGTCTCCTCTATAACCCAGATGTGTGTGTCCACTATAACCCAGATGTGTGTGTCTCCTCTATAACCCAGATGTGTGTGTCCACTATAACCCAGATGTGTGTGTCTCCTCTATAACCCAGATGTGTGTGTCCACTATAACCCAGATGTGTGTGTCTCCTCTATAACCCAGATGTGTGTGTCTCCTCTATAACCCAGATGTGTGTCTCCTCTATAACCCAGATGTGTGTGTCCTCTATAACCCAGATGTGTGTGTCTCCTCTATAACCCAGATGTGTGTGTCTGTCCACTATAACCCAGATGTGTGTGTCTCCTCTATAACCCAGATGTGTGTGTCCACTATAACCCAGATGTGTGTGTCTCCTCTATAACCCAGATGTGTGTGTCTCCTCTATAACCCAGATGTGTGTGTCTCCTCTATAACCCAGATGTGTGTGTCCACTATAACCCAGATGTGTGTGTCTCCTCTATAACCCAGATGTGTGTCTCCTCTATAACCCAGATGTGTGTGTCTCCTCTATAACCCAGATGTGTGTGTCCTCTATAACCCAGATGTGTGTGTCTCCTCTATAACCCAGATGTGTGTGTCTCCTCTATAACCCAGATGTGTGTGTCCACTATAACCCAGATGTGTGTCCACTATAACCCAGATGTGTGTGTCCACTATAACCCAGATGTGTGTGTCTGTCCACTATAACCCAGATGTGTGTGTCCACTATAACCCAGATGTGTGTGTCCACTATAACCCAGATGTGTGTGTCCACTATAACCCAGATGTGTGTGTCTGTCCACTATAACCCAGATGTGTGTGTCTCCTCTATAACCCAGATGTGTGTGTCTCCTCTATAACCCAGATGTGTGTGTCTCCTCTATAACCCAGATGTGTGTGTCTCCTCTATAACCCAGATGTGTGTGTCCTCTATAACCCAGATGTGTGTGTCTCCTCTATAACCCAGATGTGTGTGTCCACTATAACCCAGATGTGTGTGTCTCCTCTATAACCCAGATGTGTGTGTCCACTATAACCCAGATGTGTGTCTCCTCTATAACCCAGATGTGTGTCTCCTCTATAACCCAGATGTGTGTGTCCTCTATCCTCTATAACCCAGATGTGGTGTCTGTCCACTATAACCCATGAATTGTGTGTGTCTCCTCTATAACCCAGATGTGTGTCTACCCATTCCCCTATAACCCAGAGTGTGTGTCTCCTCTATAACCAGATGTGTGTGTCCACAATAACCCAGATGTGGTGTCTCCTCTATAACCCAGATGTGTGTGTCTCCTCTATAACCCAGATGTGTGTGCTTCCTCTATAACCCAGATGTGTGTGTCTCCCTCTATAACCCAGATGTGTGTGTCTCCTCTATAACCCAGATGTGTGTGTCCACTATAACCCAGATGTGTGTGTCCACTATAACCCAGATGTGTGTGTCTCCTCTATAACCCAGATGTGTGTGTCTCCTCTATAAACCCAGATGTGTGTGTCTCCTCTATAACCCAGATGTGTGTGTCTGCTCTAATAACCCAGATGTGTGTGTCTCCTCTATAACCCAGATGTGTGTTCCTCTATAACCCAGATGTGTGGTCTCCTCTATAACCCAGATGTGTGTGTCCACTATAACCCAGATGTGTGTGTCTCCTCTATAACCCAGATGTGTGTGCTCCTCTATAACCCAGATGTGTGTGTCCTCTATAACCCAGATGTGTGTGTCTCCTCTATAACCCAGATGTGTGTGTCCTCTATAACCCAGATGTGTGTCTCCTCTATAACCCAGATGTGTGTGTCCTCTATAACCCAGATGTGTGTGTCCTCTATAACCCAGATGTGTGTGTCTCCTCTATAACCCAGATGTGTGTGTCTCTCTATAACCCAGATGTGTGTGTCTCCCTCTATAACCCAGATGTGTGTGTCTCCTCTATAACCCAGATGTGTGTGTCTGTCCACTATAACCCAGATGTGTGTGTCTCCTCTATAACCCAGATGTGTGTGTCCACTATAACCCAGATGTGTGTGTCTCCTCTATAACCCAGATGTGTGTGTCCCTCTATAACCCAGATGTGTGTGTCTCCTCTATAACCCAGATGTGTGTGTCTGTCCACTATAACCCAGATGTGTGTGTCTCCTCTATAACCCAGATGTGTGTGTCCTCTATAACCCAGATGTGTGTGTCCTCTATAACCCAGATGTGTGTGTCTCCTCTATAACCCAGATGTGTGTGTCCTCTATAACCCAGATGTGTGTGTGTCCACTATAACCCAGATGTGTGTGTCTCCTCTATAACCCAGATGTGTGTGTCCACTATAACCCAGATGTGTGTCTCCTCTATAACCCAGATGTGTGTCTCCTCTATAACCCAGATGTGTGTGTCCTCTATAACCCAGATGTGTGTGTCTCCTCTATAACCCAGATGTGTGTCTCCTCTATAACCCAGATGTGTGTGTCCACTATAACCCAGATGTGTGTGTCCTCTATAACCCAGATGTGTGTGTCCTCTATAACCCAGATGTGTGTGTCTCCACTATAACCCAGATGTGTGTGTCTCCTCTATACCCAGATGTGTGTCTCCTCTATAACCCAGATGTGTGTGTCCACTATAACCCAGATGTGTGTGTCTCCTCTATAACCCAGATGTGTGTGTCTCCTCTATAACCCAGATGTGTGTGTCTCCTCTATAACCCAGATGTGTGTGTCTCCTCTATAACCCAGATGTGTGTGTCTCCTCTATAACCCAGATGTGTGTGTCTCCTCTATAACCCAGATGTGTGTGTCTCCTCTATAACCCAGATGTGTGTGTCCACTATAACCCAGATGTGTGTGTCCTCCTCTATAACCCAGATGTGTGTGTCCACTATAACCCAGATGTGTGTCTCCTCTATTACCCAGATGTGTGTCTCCTCTATAACCCAGATGTGTGTGTCCTCTATAACCCAGATGTGTGTGTGTCTCCTCTATAACCCAGATGTGTGTGTCCTCTATAACCCAGATGTGTGTGTGTCCACTATAACCCAGATGTGTGTGTCTCCTCTATAACCCAGATGTGTGTGTCCACTATAACCCAGATGTGTGTGTCTCCTCTATAACCCAGATGTGTGTCTCCTCTATTACCCAGATGTGTGTGTCTCCTTTATAACCCAGATGTGTGTGTCTCCTCTATAACTCAGATGTGTGTCTCCTCTATTACCCAGATGTGTGTGTCTCCTTTATAACCCAGATGTGTGTGTCCACTATAACCCAGATGTGTGTGTCTCCTCTATTACCCAGATGTGTGTGTCACGATAACCCAGATGTGTGTGTCTCCTCTATTACCCAGATGTGTGTGTCCACTATAACCCAGATGTGTGTGTCTCCTCTATAACCCAGATGTGTGTCTCCTCTATAACCCAGATGTGTGTCTCCTCTATAACCCAGATGTGTGTGTCTCCTCTATAACTCAGATGTCGTGTCTCCTCTATTACCCAGATGTGTGTGTCCACTATAACCCAGATGTGTGTGTCTCCTCTATAACCCAGATGTGTGTGTCTCCTCTATAACCCAGATGTGTGTGTCCACTATAACCCAGATGTGTGTGTCCATATAACAGCACTCCTGCCTGTCTCGTGATCGCGGACCGTGGCTCCAGACCCCAAAGACTTACTTTCAAATGACAAGCTCACCTCAACAAGGAGATGGAAAAAACACTATAAAACTGGATTTGTTTCCTCAATTACCTTGCCATCTTTTTCTTTTTTTAATAAAACTTGCCATCTTTGTGCATTAGTCGTTGCACTGAAAGGGAATATTTCTCAGTCCGTCTCGTGTCCCTGTGACAGCCCTGGCTGGAACTGCACATGTGCTTCTTACGCAGGATCTCTGTCTTGTTTACAGTCCAAATATCTAACAAAATATTTAATCAAGATGCATTTACTATGAGTAAAATGACATATAGAGATATTAAGTCTTGTTTTCTGGGGAAATGAATAAAAATTAAGTGATTTGTTGCTTAAAAAAATAATTATCTGCCAATGGGGTAAGAAAAATCTTTATTAATTATTTTTTTAAGCAACAAATCACTTAATTTTTATTCATTTGCCCAGCGTCCTAAATCCAGCACTTGTGCACTATTCTACGCCATTTTGTAGTGTAAAAAGTGGACTTTAAGTTCCCGAATGATGCACTTATTTAACCGAAAAACTACGTGTGGACCGTTGGCACAATGAAAGACAAAATAAATGTATAAAGTTCATACACGACACAGTTGAGGGCATAGTGCATAAGTGTGTCATTTGGGACACAGCTATAATATCGTATGGCATTTTACTACTTTAGTAAATGCATCTTGATTTAAGAATTTTTAGATATTTGGACTGGAAACAAGACAAAAATACTGAGTAAGAAAAGCATGTTTTGCAGTGAGCCTCTGATGTCACGAGTCAGCCTGGATATATAAAAGATATAAATATGCATAAAGCGCCGTCCTCCGTGCCGGTCCAGTTAGCTGGCTTCGTTCCAGTCGGGCATGACGTGCACGGTGTGGTACTGGTGCGGGGAGAGTGTGTGTGTGTGTGTGTACAAGTACTCGTTTCCAGTGGGCGACTGGATTCCCGCGCTCGGACTGCACTGGCGCCCCAGTGGCTGATGGGACATGGAGCTCTGGTACATGGAGTGGGCGTCGCCCAGCTGCGGGGAGGCGTGGCCTGAGACGCCACTCAAGCGGGACACCAGCGGGCCGGAGGTGAAGTGGGCGGAGAAGTGCTGGTAGGGCTGGTGCATGCCGGCGTACGGGGACACACCCGTCCAGGTGTTGCAGCTGATGTCCTCCAGGCTCGGCACCGGCTCGCTGGACTGGGACGAGCTGGCGTACATGCAGGCCTGGCGCTGACCCGACTCGGGCCTGTAGGGGGCGCCGCTGAGGCCCAGAGCCTGAGAGTAGCTCACCGGCCGGTAGAAGTGATCGTCTTCGCTGGACGAACTTTCCACGTAGCTCTTCTTGTACGAGTGCTCTCCCGCGGGACAGTCGTCATCAGCTGCAGACGAAACAAGAGGAAATTAATTCGGAAGTATCTCACAAGCCAATCAAACGGGACAGAATCATTGCAATTAGATTTGAAAAGGGGAAAAAACATTCTAACAGTGTTCATTAAACCCTGTGATGAAAATCAAGCTGTGTTTATGTGTCTATGTGGTGTTATTAATATGCTCTTTAAGACACACATGTGTAAGTTCATAAGTCGACAGCATTGCTGAGTATTTCCTCCTTAAAACTGCAGTGAACCAAAGACAGTCTCAAAAACACGGTGTGAAATCGCTGGTGTTTCTGACGTCACAAACGACCTTGACCAATCAGATCAACGTGTGATCGTCAACCAGTGGATCTCTGAGTGAGGGAGTGAGTGGAGGCGGGGCTCATCTGCATATTCATATAACCGTGCATACTAAATGAGGCAAGGGTGTCGAGTTACATTCCAGATATTTTAAGGCATAAAGAACCTTTTTTTTAAGGAAAAAGTTTAAATATGTAATTCTGGTGAGTTTAAAGGGATAAAATGATCGTCTACAGGGAGACTTTAACACTAAAAGCTAAAGTTTCCAGAAGTGAAATGGATCTTTTTTCTTTTTTCCTCCCCTTTACATTCACTTATGTCATTTGTGTATTACTTTGAATATGCAACTATGTCTTAAAAAGATAAAAACACAACAGTGACGTGTGACACCCACCTTTCCTCTTGCTGCAGTGATAGTCCTGCCGGTGCTCGAGGGCCAGCGGGTACGGGGCCGGGGCCGGGGTCGAGCCGGGGACGCCGCTCTCACAGGAGTACTGGGAGCCCAGGGCCCCGGGGCCGGACAGGGCCTGCACGTCTCCGCCGAACGGACTGGCGCTGGTGCCCACCCGCTGCCGTACAGTACTGCGAGGAACCACCGGATACTCCTTAGTGCTTCAGAGGACAGAAAAAACATTTCCTTTACATGCCTTTCTCCCAGTCAAGCTCTCGAGAGCACTCACTGACGACTGACCACATGATCTCCTCAACATCTGTCCCCGACACAAGCTTTTCATGACAATTAATCTATGAGAGATGCATTAATTCCTGGACTATTTCTTTTGAACCACTGACCTGGTTTCCAGTCGGTCCGAGTTTAACTCAGACCAGACCTGCTTCGTCTCAGCGTGTCACAGCGGACAGATAGCCTATCAGGACCTTTGACTCCGGCACCGTGCTGGAGCTTTTCTCACTCGCAGTGTACTTTTTATGATACATTACTTTTCTTCAATGTCTTTTTAATGAATTGTGGCTTCCTTACAGTGTAAAAATGCTTTTCTTACGTAGTATTTTTGTCTTGTTTCCAGTCCAAATATCTAAATATTCTTAAATCAAGATGCATTTACCTAGATGAGTAAAATGCCTTGTTTTCTGGGGATATAAATCAAAATGAAGTGATTTGTTGCTTAAAAAAGCAAAATGATCTGCCAATGGGGTAATACAAATAATCTTAATTCAAACAGAAACAAGTTTTTTTTTTTTTTTTTACCCCATTGGCAGATCATTTTCCTTGTTTTAAACAAAAACTTAATTTTGATTTATTTCCCCAGAAAACAAGACATAAAATCATGTGGCATTTTATTACTTAAATAAATACCTCTTGATTTAAGAATTTTTCGATATTTGGACTGGAAACAGCAAAAATACTGAGTAAGAAAATAATTTTTTTAGTGCTCTTGTAAGTCAAAGCATCTGCAGAATGAATAACCGAGAATAAAGTTGTATAACGGATTCGGTAGGAGAATCGTACAGGCTTTAGTTGTGTCTTAAAGTCTTCAGGTCATTATCTGGAAACTCAATAGAAGGCTCTCGTGGGAGACATTACTCAGTTCTTTCTCTGCTTGTTTCAAAGTAACAACAGACAGAATTAACTACGGCATGGAAACAGCATTGACATTTTTTCCTAGTGTATTATGAAGTCTGTCGTTGTGCAGTGGACAACGCCTGTGTTGGCTGCCGGGCGGACAGATTTTCTGCTTTGAAAATGTGTTTTTCCACACTCTACCCTTCAGTCATCTGGAGGAACACGAGCGCGAGCCGTGAGGTCTGCACTAACCCTAACTGCGGATCTGCAGCGCTGGAGCAGACACAGGCGGATGGGTTTAAGAGGAGCAGTGCGAGTGTGTGTGAGTGGAGCCGTCTCTGGCTAGTGTCTGCGCTGGCCGAGTGTTTGTGCATTGATTAACACGACCCTGTTTAGTTTTAATCAGTTCTCCTGTTATCTGGGAGACACCTAGAGCAGCTCCTAACTCGGCTCACTGTAAAATAGCAGAAACACAAACACTTGAGGAAACAACTTCAGGACTTTTTGGAGCACTGCAAAAAAATGCTTTTGTTACTTAGTATTTTTGTCTTGTTTCCAGTCCAAATATATAAAAATGATTAAATCAAGATGCATTTACTAGATGAGTAAAATGGCATACGATATTATGTCGTTTTCTGGGGATATAAATCAAAATCAAGTGAGTTTTTGCTTAAAACAAGCAAAATTATCAGGATAAGAAAAATAATGTTGTTTCTGATGAAATTAAGATTATTTGTATTACCACTTTGGCAGATAATTTAGCTTTTTTAAAGCAACAAATCACTTAATTTTAATTTATATCCCCAGAAAACGACATAATATCGTATGCCATTTTACTCATCTAGTAAATGCATCTTGATTTAATCATTTTTATATATTTGGACTGGAAACAAGACAAAAATACTAAGTAAGAAAAGCATTGTTGCAGTGAGTTTACTGAACTTATGGAACAAAGTTGGTCTGTAATAAAAGCTTGTTTCCGCCATGGAATAAAGTAATTGTGCCTTTCAAATCTCACAATTCTGAGTTTTTTTCTTGCAATTCTCAGAATAGTTTGATATAAACTCAGAATTTCAATTGTCTTTTCCCTTATTTTTTATTCCGTGGCGGAAACAATCTTCCATACCGGTCTTTGCTTTCATCAAACACAATATAGCAAGTTCTAAGTTACTGTAAATCAGCTTGTATTTATGGTATTAAGAGCATTGATATGCTAGTGCTGTAGAACTTTCTTAGTTTGTGTAGCTTGTCTAAAACTATATATGGAATTTCTTCTATCCACCAAAGCAAGCGGCGTAAATGTGCTGAAAATAGAAGAACTCTTAGAGAACACTTATCACTCTAATGCTGAAGAACACACAACCTTTACTACAAAACATAATCTTCTCTTTCTTATAATGATTTTGTCCATGAGAGGCATTGTGTGTGTGTGTGTGTGTGTGTGTGCGTGTGTGTGTGTAGTGTGTGTGTGTGTGTGTGTGTAGTGTGTGTGTGTGTGTGTGTGTGTGTAGTGTGTGTGTGTGTGTGCGTGTGTGCTGTTTGAGATCGAAATAACGCTCGATGTTTTGATATAAATTACAGACATGCATCCGAGGACTATTTTTCATTTTTCTCAGTTATTTTGCTTTATTTCCAGATTCAATCATAGACTCGTTCTTACGCACTAGAGCTCGTTCACTCATGTATTATTCACTGGATTGTGTGTCAGCATTATTCACTGGATTGTGTATGAACATTATTCACTGGATTGTGTGTCAGCATTATTCACTGGATTGTGTATCAGCATTATTCACTGGATTGTGTGTCAGCATTATTCACTGGATTGTGTATCAGCATTATTCACTGGATTGTGTATCAGCATTATTCACTGGATTGTGTATCAGCATTATTCACTGGATTGTGTGTCAGCATTATTCACTGGATTGTGTATCAGCATTATTCACTGGAGTGTGTGTCAGCATTATTCACTGGATTGTGTATCAGCATTATTCACTGGAGTGTGTGTCAGCATTACTCACTGGATTGTGTGTCAGCATTATTCACTGGAGTGTGTGTCAGCATTATTCACTGGATTGTGTTCACTGGATGGAGTGTGTGTCAGCATTACTCACTGGATTGTGTGTCAGCATTATTCACTGGATTGTGTGTCAGCATTATTAACTGGATTGTGTGTCAGCATTATTCACTGGATTGTGTATGAACATTATTCACTTGATTGTGTGTCAGCATTATTCACTGGATTGTCTGTCAGCATTATTCACTGGATTGTGTATCAGCATTATTCACTGGATTGTGTGTCAGCATTATTCACTGGATTGTGTGTCAGCATTATTCACTGGATTGTGTATCAGCATTATTAACTGGTTGTGGATGAGCATTATTCACTGGATTGTGTATGAACATTATTCACTGGATTGTGTGTCAGCATTATTAACTGGATTGTGTATGAGCATTATTCACTGGATTGTGTGTCAGCATTATTCACTGGATTGTGTGTCAGCATTATTCACTGGATTGTGTGTCAGCATTATTCACTGGATTGTGTATGAACATTATTCACTGGATTGTGTGTCAGCATTATTCACTGGAGTGTGTGTCAGCATTATTCACTGGATTGTGTGTCAGCATTATTCACTGGATTGTGTATCAGCATTATTCACTGGATTGTGTGTCAGCATTATTCACTGGAGTGTGTGTCAGCATTATTCACTGGATTGTGTATCAGCATTATTCACTGGATTGGGTTTCAGCATTATTCACTGGATTGTGTATGAGCATTATTCACTGGATTGTGTGTCAGCATTATTCACTGGAGTGTGTGTCAGCATTATTCACTGGAGTGTGTGTCAGCATTATTCACTGGATTGTGTGTCAGCATTATTCACTGGATTGTGTATGAGCATTATTTACTGGATTGTGTGTCAGCATTATTCACTGGAGTGTGTGTCAGCATTATTCACTGGAGTGTGTGTCAGCATTATTCACTGGATTGTGTATGAGCATTATTCACTGGATTGTGTGTCAGCATTATTCACTGGATTGTGTGTCAGCATTATTCACTGGATTGTGTATCAGCATTATTAACTGGTTGTGGATGAGCATTATTCACTGGATTGTGTATGAACATTATTCACTGGATTGTGTGTCAGCATTATTAACTGGATTGTGTATGAGCATTATTCACTGGAGTGTGTGTCAGCATTATTCACTGGATTGTGTATCAGCATTATTCACTGGATTGTGTGTCAGCATTATTCACTGGATTGTGTGTCAGCATTATTCACTGGATTGTGTATCAGCATTATTAACTGGTTGTGGATGAGCATTATTCACTGGATTGTGTATGAACATTATTCACTGGATTGTGTGTCAGCATTATTAACTGGATTGTGTATGAGCATTATTCACTGGATTGTGTGTCAGCATTATTCACTGGATTGTGTGTCAGCATTATTCACTGGATTGTGTGTCAGCATTATTCACTGGATTGTGTATGAACATTATTCACTGGATTGTGTGTCAGCATTATTCACTGGAGTGTGTGTCAGCATTATTCACTGGATTGTGTGTCAGCATTATTCACTGGATTGTGTATGAGCATTATTCACTGGATTGTGTGTCAGCATTATTCACTGGAGTGTGTGTCAGCATTATTCACTGGATTGTGTATCAGCATTATTCACTGGATTGGGTTTCAGCATTATTCACTGGATTGTGTATGAGCATTATTCACTGGATTGTGTGTCAGCATTATTCACTGGAGTGTGTGTCAGCATTATTCACTGGAGTGTGTGTCAGCATTATTCACTGGATTGTGTGTCAGCATTATTCACTGGATTGTGTATGAGCATTATTCACTGGAGTGTGTGTCAGCATTATTCACTGGAGTGTGTGTCAGCATTATTCACTGGAGTGTGTGTCAGCATTATTCACTGGATTGTGTATGAGCATTATTTACTGGATTGTGTGTCAGCATTATTCACTGGAGTGTGTGTCAGCATTATTAACTGGATTGTGTGTCAGCATTATTAACTGGATTGTGTATGAGCATTATTCACTGGATTGTGTGTCAGCATTATTCACTGGATTGTGTGTCAGCATTATTCACTGGCCTGTGTGTCAGCATTATTAACTGGATTGTGTATGAGCATTATTCACTGGATTGTGTGTCAGCATTATTCACTGGATTGTGTGTCAGCATTATTCGCTGGCCTGTGTGTCAGCATTATTCACTGGATTGTGTGTCAGCATTATTCACTGGAGTGTGTGTCAGCATTATTCACTGGATTGTGTGTCAGCATTATTCACTGGAGTGTGTGTCAGCATTATTAACTGGATTGTGTATGAACATTATTCACTGGATTGTGTGTCAGCATTATTCACTGGATTGTGTGTCAGCATTATTCACTGGAGTGTGTGTCAGCATTATTAACTGGATTGTGTATGAGCATTATTCACTGGATTGTGTGTCAGCATTATTCACTGGATTGTGTGTCAGCATTATTCACTGGCCTGTGTGTCAGCATTATTCACTGGTTTGTGTGTCAGCATTATTCACTGGAGTGTGTGTCAGCATTATTCACTGGATTGTGTGTCAGCATTATTCATTGGAGTGTGTGTCAGCATTATTCACTGGATTGTGTATCAGCATTATTCACTGGATTGTGTGTCAGCATTATTCACTGGATTTTGTGTCACTGGATGGAGTGTGTGTGATCATGGCAGACTCACTGGATTGTGTATCAGCATTATTCACTGGAGTGTGTGTCAGCATTATTCACTGGATTGTGTGTCAGCATTATTCACTTGATTGTGTATCAACATTATTCACTGGCCTGTGTGTCAGCATTATTCACTGGATTGTGTGTCAGCATTTTTCACTGGATGGAGTGTGTGTGATCATGGCAGATTCACTGGAGTGTGTGTGATCATGGCAGATTCACTGGATTGTGTGTGATCATGGCAGATTCACTGGATTGTGTGTTAGCATTATTCACTGGATTGTGTTCACTGGATGGAGTGTGTGTGATCATGGCAGATTCACTGAAGTGTGTGTCAGCATTATTCACTGGATTGTGTTCACTGGATGGAGTGTGTGTGATCATGGCAGATTCACTGGAGTGTGTGTGATCATGGCAGATTCACTGGAGTGTGTGTCAGCATTATTCACTGGATTGTGTATCAGCATTACTCACTGGAGTGTGTGTCAGCATTATTCACTGGATTGTGTATCACTGGATGGAGTGTGTGTGATCATGGCAGATTCACTGGAGTGTGTGTGATCATGGCAGATTCACTGGATTGTGTGTCAGCATTATTCACTGGATTGTGTGTCAGCATTATTCACTGGATGGAGTGTGTGTGATCATGGCAGATTCACTGGAGTGTGTGTGATCATGGCAGATTCACTGGATTGTGTGTGATCATGGCAGATTCACTGGATTGTGTGTGATCATGGCAGATTCACTGGATTGTGTGTCAGCATTATTCACTGGATTGTGTATCAGCATTACTCACTGGAGTGTGTGTCAGCATTATTCACTGGATTGTGTATCACTGGATGGAGTGTGATCATGGCAGATTCACTGGAGTGTGTGTGATCATGGCAGATTCACTGGATTGTGTGTCAGCATTATTCACTGGATTGTGTATCAGCATTACTCACTGAAGTGTGTGTCAGCATTATTCACTGGATTGTGTATCACTGGATGGAGTGTGTGTGATCATGGCAGATTCACTGGAGTGTGTGTGATCATGGCAGATTCACTGGATTGTGTGTCAGCATTATTCACTGGATTGTGTGTCAGCATTATTCACTGGATGGAGTGTGTGTGATCATGGCAGATTCACTGGAGTGTGTGTGATCATGGCAGATTCACTGGATTGTGTGTTAGCATTATTCACTGGATTGTGTTCACTGGATGGAGTGTGTGTGATCATGGCAGATTCACTGAAGTGTGTGTCAGCATTATTCACTGGATTGTGTTCACTGGATGGAGTGTGTGTGATCATGGCAGATTCACTGGAGTGTGTGTCAGCATTATTCACTGGATTGTGTATCAGCATTACTCACTGGAGTGTGTGTCAGCATTATTCACTGGATTGTGTATCACTGGATGGTGTGTGATCATGGCAGATTCACTGGAGTGTGTGTGATCATGGCAGATTCACTGGATTGTGTGTCAGCATTATTCACTGGATTGTGTATCAGCATTACTCACTGGAGTGTGTGTCAGCATTATTCACTGGATTGTGTATCACTGGGTGGAGTGTGTGTGATCATGGCAGATTCACTGGAGTGTGTGTGATCATGGCAGATTCACTGGATTGTGTGTCAGCATTATTCACTGGATTGTGTATCAGCATTACTCACTGGAGTGTGTGTCAGCATTATTAATTGGATTGTGTTCACTGGATGGAGTGTGTGTGATCATGGCAGCTTCACTGGATTGTGTATCAGCATTATTCACTGGAGTGTGTGTCAGCATAATTCACTGGATTGTGTGTCAGCATTATTCACTGGAGTGTGTGTGTGTGTGTGTGTGTGTGTGTGTGTGTGTATGTGTGTGTGTGTGTGTGTGTGTATGTGTGCTCATGTTTATATTACATTGTGGGGACCAAATGTCCCCACAAGTATAGTAAAACCTGAGATCACCTACATTGTGGGGCCCAGCCAGCGGTCCCCATGAGGAAAACAGCGTATAAATCACACTAAGTAATGTTTTTTGAAAATGTAAAAATGCAGAATGTCTCCTGTGATGGGTAGGTTTAGGGACAGGGGCAGTGTGTGTGTGTGTGTGTGTGTGTGTGATGGGTAGGTTTAGGGACAGGGGCAGTGTAAGGGGACAGAATATACAGTTTGTACAGTATAAAAACCATTACGCCTATGGAGAGTCCCCACAAAGATAGCGAACCAGACATGTGTGTGTGTGTGTGTGTGTGTGTGTGTGTGTGTGTGTGTGTGTGTGTGTGATCACGGCAGATTCACCTCTGCATTCTCGACATGCGGTGAAGCTCCATGTCGTCGCTGCCACGAAAGCCCTTGGCGAAGGGGTTGTTCTCGATCTTCAGTTGTGTGATCTGCAACACAACCAACACACATGTGAGTCTTTTCATCCATTAGAAACAAACAATTCTGGATTCAAACAAAACTCCAGATATCTGCTTATTAATGAGCACAGAGACTGTCAGACGCTTCTTCTACATGGCGCATCTTGGCAGACAAAGCAGAAAAACCCCGAAGATGATCTGAATACGATCGTCCTGTTTCTGTTAATGGAGAATCCACTGCAACAACCATAAACATGAAACATGAAACCACTTTAATGCCTTCACTCTTGACTTTGAAGGCATTTCTACTGGTGGTTTATGATTCTGATGATGAAAAGATCTCGTACGCACAGAAACTGGGGTCAGTTAATGAGGAACACATCTGTCAGTCTGAGGAAAGACTGTGTCCATATAATGATGAACATGTCTAATAACTCCACATATGAAGCACCAATAATTACTCTTAATCCTGTCTGAGATAAAAAATAAAATGTCAAAAGTCCACAGCAAATATTTTGCCTTTTGTGAATAATGTTCATGCATTTAAAAACAAAGGGTTTGGTAACACTTTACAATGGGTAACATTAATGTATTCACCAACATGAACTAACCATGAGCAATACATCTGGTATTGTATTATTAATCTTTGTTAACATTAGTTAATACAAATACAGCTGTTCATGTTAGGTCACAGTGCATTAACTAATGTTAACAAATACAACCTTTGATTTTAATAACATATTAGTAAATGTTTAAATTAAGATTAACTAAGATTAACAAATGCTGTAGAAGTAATGCTCATTCTTAGTTCTTGACTACGGTAGTTTACAAATGTTAACTAATGAACCTTATTGTAAAGAGTTTTTTTTTTTGGCAAGTGATTACTTTGATTTATTTATTGTTGCTTTTAATGAAAATTTGACTATAAAATGATAAAAAAGTATTATTATTATCATTGTGATAATGAGATAATATGATTTGATATATTACAAAATCTGTGAATCTGTGAAAGTGAATAAAAGAGAACATAAAATTGAAAAACCTTACACATACATAAAACAGAGCAAAGAACACATGAAATGTTGTCAAATGTCTCTCTCTCTCTCTCTCTCTCTCTCTCACTCTCTCTCCCTCTCTCTCTCTCTCTCCCCCCCTCTCTCTCTCTCACTCTCTCTCCCTCTCTCTCTCTCACTCTTTCTCTCTCTCTCTCTCTCTCTCTCTCTCTCCCCCCCTCTCTCTCTCTCTCTCTCTCCCTCTATCTCTCTCTCTCTCCCTCTCTCTCCCTCTCTCTCCCCCCCCCCTCTCTCTCTCTCTCTCTCCCCCCCCCTCTCACTCTCTCACTCTCTCTCACTCTCTCTCCCTCTCTCTCTCACTCTTTCTCTCTCTCTCTCTCTCTCTCTCCCCCCCTCTCTCTCTCTCTCTCTCCCTCTCTCTCTCTCTCTCTCCCTCTCTCTCCCTCTCTCCCCCCCCCTCTCTCTCTCCCCCCCCTCTCTCTCTCCCCCCCCTCTCTCTCTCTCTCCCTCTCTCTCCCTCTCTCTCTCTCTCTCCCCCCCCCCCCCCTCTCTCTCTCTCTCCCTCTCCCCCCCTCCTCTCTCTCTCTCTCTCTCCCCCCCCCCCCTCTCTCTCTCTCTCTCTCTCTCTCTCTCTCTCTGGCAGTTGTTCTGTGTTTCCTAACAGGACTTGATCTTTGACATTGTTTTGGCTCTCACTTGAGATGAGACCTGGTAAAAATGTACCTATGAGCTTTTATAAACCCACTGTGCGCCTGGCAGAGTTCGTGAATGACAATCTGATGTTCTTAATGTGCACATTTTAGTGCAGAAAGAAGAAATGCGAAATATGCCGCCGATGTCGCGTTTCAGATCGAGTGTTCGAGTGTTTTTTTATGATGCTGAACAATAGTTTTTGTCTGTCTTTATATACTCTTTGTTTCTCTTAATTTTCTCAATGTGATTAACCGAAGCACGTTATATCAGCAGTATGGCATGTTTGTTTGTATAGTCGCATGAAATAACCACATTCAACACTTGTTGAAGAATATTGTGTTTTGTAAGTTGTAACACGTTGTTGATGCTCATAAATCTGGTCCACACATGATTATCAGCGCGGGTTTGTTTAGCTGCAACCTTAAGACCCAAAAGGTTATTCAAAATCTATTATTTTTAATGACATACAGGTGCAAGTGCTTTTACTCTTTTAAGGTGTGTAAAATTGCTTTCTTAAAAAATATGTTTAAACACGTCTAAATTAACAATTTTATGTTGCATGTAGGCTATGTAAATAATTAATATGCTTCCGTGTGTATTAAAAAACAACTTTTTAGCCTTTGTGTTAAAAGCGAGGGCGAACGAACGTGTTTTACACCAATCGCAATCAGCGAAAAATACCGGTAAACAAAAGAGGCCTGAATTAATGTGTCAAATGTGTATGATGTTCTTTTCTCACATTATCCAGATGAGTGTTAAAAACACCCGAAGCAAGTTTCCATCTTTACCATATTCATATTTGCGATCGAGCGAATCACGGCGTCATTAAAGATGATTATTATTTGATTACAGCGCAAAACCGAGTTTTTAACTGGATGCAACTAGTGTGACAAAACACACACATGCATTCATTTTATCATAATCACATAACGCCATAATGTATCAAGGACATGTTTTATCTCTTTATTTAGTTTATTTGTGCATTGTTTGCGTTTCTGTATTTTCCAGAGTAGGCTATGACATGGAACATTTTCGAGGTAGGCTATAAATGTATTGGTTTGGTTTGTATTAACCATTAACCCATGTATTAACTATTAAACAACAATCGGATTGATAATTCACGAATGCAAATATTCTGAGAAACACAACAGCTGACCAAAATAATTAAATCACGTTTTCAGAATAGGCCTATTTAGTTGTTACATAAACATTTCGGACATATTCTTTTCTTTTTTTTTTTCTAGAATTTAATTCATCTGGATATCTAATAATACACGCGCTACTTTATTATAACTTTAGCACAATCTGCACGATGAGCTTTGATTTCTGGAGAATCGCTTATTTCGTGAATTCAGAGTGAAACATCTAAACATGCACTGTGATCAAATATAATTTAATAATATATAATGTCTTGTTAGCCAATATACATTAATATCATATTAATTAGTATAATAATAATTCCCAGTTATATCTAGCAACAATATTTTTTGATATAGCTGAGCAATCTGATTGTTTTCGGGCCAATGTCAAAGTTAGGCGCGTAATTTGATTGAATCATTCGACCAATCAGGAATCATAAGCTCACACACATCTGACCTGAAACAGATAATGATATGCTAATTCATTAATTAACACACACACACACACACACAGACACACACATGCACACACACACACACACACACAACGAATATATTTTCTAACTTCATGCTTAGAATGTTTAAAATGATCTCAACATGATAACCTGAAATGTTTGAGCAATGCTTCACCTTGTGGTTCTGGTAAGACGTGACCGCGATGAAGGCCGTTTCGGGGAACACGTGAGTGCAGAAAGCGGTGTTTTTGGACCCAAATCCATTATTTTCATCTGCCTTCACGATGTGGATCCTGGGCTGATATTTATGCATGGAATTCAGGATGATCTGAAAAGAAAATAGAGCTTAAATATGACGGAGTTCAGAGCCTATTATTTAACGGATCCTCTTAGATAATATATAGGCCTACAATAATCTAGCCTAGCTAAAGACACTTAATTTAAGTTATGCTATGGTTAATGTCACTGCGAAAGAAGAACGCTTATACATTGCTAAGGACGTTTTTCTTCTTTCTATTAGCTGCTTTAAAAAACATGAATTTTTCAGAAACGCAATGAGATCAATAATAATCTCCGTCTGTTCGCGCTTAAACCTGAGAAACCCGCTTTCCTTGGACCAGCCAAAATGTGTGTCGGACTTGGTTACAGATATTGCTAAATCTCGGATTTTCATATATAGGCCTGTCACAAACAGTTTTGTCTCTAAATATCTCTAAATCCGCGTGTTCAGGCGAGCAGGATCTGAAGATCGCTGAAATTTCCTGGTCACTTTTAAATAGAATATTGCTTTTTGTTCAAGTTCTTTCGGTTCTTTGGCCTTTTCCTTTCCAAGTCAAATGTGTGTGTGTGTGTGTGTGTGTATGTGTGTGTGTGTGTGTGTGTGTGTATGTGTAATGTAGGCTACTTTGTCTAAACTCTCCAACATTCTGGATGTGGATGCCAAGTTTTAACACACACACACACACACACACACACACACACACACACACACACACACACACACACACACACACACACACACATTCCTCTTTTCCATTTTCATGTGTTTTCCCCTTGCATGCATTCTCCAAACAACTGCAGCGTTTCTGCTTTGATCAGTGACATCAGTGCATCGGTGTGTGTGTGTGTGTGTGTGTGTGTGCGCGTGTGTCCCTTTTGGCGCAATCAACACCGAGACTGGGAAACCAGGACTTGCTGTAAACTTTAAGCATTGCTCTCAGCTGAGAATATTGCTTTTGCTCCAGATCGACAAGATGATTTATAGCAACAAAAAAAGAAAAGAAAAATGCATTGCTTTAAAATGTGATGTCAAAATAAAAGTCTTGAGCATACTAAAAGCCAACTTGGACACTGCAACCAAACAGCTTATAATATTAGTGGATCTGCATGGACAGCAGGACAGGTCTGTGCCGGACCACCCATGGCGTGTGTGTTGTGCTGGGCTTCTCCACGCTGTGTGAGCGCTGTGTCGTGAGCGATCACTGAGGCACTGAAGGCTCTCCACTCTTTCATGTTCCCGACATCACAGGACTCTGAAACCCTGCAGATTAACAGCCGTTGTATTCCTCTGTCCATCACTCATCACACACTGTCTTCACATATAAACAGTTTGAAGCACAGTTATCCAAACTCTGATATTTCTGCATGGCTGCGAGAGGCAGGGAGTGTGTGTGTGTGTCTATTGATGAATGAGACTAAAATGATCAAAGCCAAAGCCAAAAAATCCAAAAAAGCCTTGAACTTGGAAAATTCAGACTGTGTTCTATTGCTTTTACATGCTTGGTAAGTGACCCACATGCGAATTATTGAGAGTTTCTTTCAGACATCTTTATCTCATCATTGGAGTCTAATTAAGACTGAGTTTGGAAATATTGGCTGTTTTTATGTATTTCCTAACAGGTTCCAGCATCGCATGTTCAGTCCTGCTTCTGAGACTATAATTATAAATAGGTCTGAAATTATTTCAACCACCTGGAACAACAAACCGATAGATTGTTATTTTGGTCGAGAAGCCGTCCTTCATTTATAAATCCCAGGGTGCTCTTTCTGCACAGAAGGGGCTCTCCAAGAACCACTGCAACCAATCAAAAATACATCCAGGACAGAAATTTACAACTCGACTCACATTCCAGCAAAGCTCCGATTTCATTCTGCCAGCTGAGGTTTGGCAGAAGAGCAAACCTGATCGAATAAACAGCACAATACGCATGTGAGGCACTCGGTGCGCTCGTCATCTCAGAGATGTTGATTCGCATGCTCTTGGATTAAGATTATCACTGAGATCGAGCTGGTCTTCCTTTGCTTAAACTGAAAGCTGACGCTTCGCATATCGAGATTGCTGGTACCTGGAGAAAATTACATTTCTTTTAACGCACAACAGTTTACAGAGCGTAAATTAGTAATCTGAACTCTGTGTGTCCACATCTGAGGCGGTGGCTGGCGCTTTTGCTGTCTCAATTATCATGACTGGATTTAAGATGTGTTTCGGTTATTACTCTGATCTGGCGTTCGTCAGCGGCACCTTTTCAGATCTGTGTTTCCTGAGCTGGAGTTCAGTTCACTTCACACGCAGAACCCAGAACCCACAACGCAGAACGCAGAACACAGATCCCAGAAAGCAGAACCCAGAACCCAGAACCCAGAACCCAGAACCCAGAACCCAGATCCCAGAACCCAGAACCCAGATCCCAGAACCCAGATCCCAGAACCCAGAACCCAGATCCCAGAACCCAGATCCCAGAACCCAGATCCCAGAACCTAAAAACCCAGATCCTCTCTGCTTGGCTGAGGGAACATCAGGCGTGTTTGTCATGATTATTTTGTGCTACACATTTTTTTGTCTTGTTTCCAGTTCAAATATCTAAAAATTCTTAAACCAAGAGGCATTTACTAAAGTAGTAAAATGCCATATGATATTACGTCTTGTTTTCTGAAAAAAATAAAATAATCAAAATTAAGTGAGTTTTTACCTAAAACAAGACAATTATATTCCAATGGGGTAAAAAAAAAATCTGGTTTCTGTTTGAATTAAGATAATTGTTCTTACCCCATTGGCAGATCATTTAGCTTTTTTTTTTTTAAGCAACAAATCACTTCATTTTTAACATAATATCTTATGGGATGTTACTCTTCTATGCATCTTGCATCTTGATTTAAGAATTATTAGATATTTGGACTGGAAACAAGTAAAAATTATAAGTACGAAAACTATTTTTAGGGGTTCAATCAATAAGAGTTAATGTTAGTTTCAAAGACAAGTATTCCCTCACATGTCCGAAGGGGTCGAGGTGGTTGTTGGTCAGCTTGAGCTTCTGGAAGGACACCAGTTGCCTCATCCAGTGGGCGCCGGTGGCCGGGGAGTCGGGGTGGACATACAGGCGTCCCGGCATCGCAGGCTCAGCTTTCCCCGTCACAGACCTGGAGCACACACACACACACACACACACACACTAGTCTTTACTCGCAGAATATTACACCAGTTTCTCTCATGCGATTATTCATATTGTTTGAGACTCTATTGATCTGTTCATGCATTAAGTACAAGGATGATTTCATTCAAACTAAAAGATGTTTTGTTCCCTCTATTGAAATCGAAACTTGTCCGAATGTGATCGGCCTCCAGAGCCGCAGAACTCATGGAGCTTCAGTGTAAACACACACTGGCTTCCTTCTGTCGTCTTTGCATAAGTATAGCACTTTTCTCAATACACATCGATTCAAAGCAGCTTTACAGAAAATGCATGAGTCTATATTACAATATAGAGTGATCTGTAATCAGAGGTTATATTTCAGAAATGTACATCTACAAAATGTGATTATTGATATTGTTCAGAGGTTTGAGATTCTGTTGATCTAATCATGCATTAAGTACAAGGATGATTTCATTAAAACTAAAAGATGTTTTGTTCCCTCAATATGTGTTTCCTTTATGGAAATCGAAACTTGTCAGAATGTGATCGGCCTCTGTTTCTCATGCATCGCTGCCTCGTGTGCTGGACATAATGTGTTTCAAAGCCCGGTTTATTTGGTTAATGGCTAAGATGATGGTGGATCAAGAGGGTCGTTAGTTCCAGAACATGCACTGAACTGGTAATTATCAGAGATGGACGTCCTCCCTCAATGACCTCAACTATTCAAACCACTGACCCTGAAAAAGGAGCATAAAACAAGTAGCATAATACGCTGTGCAATAAGGCTGTTTTTCCTCATCCTTTAGTGTGCATGTTAAATAAAGTTAGTATAAACTTTCAATTGTTTTAAATTGACATGAACAAACATATTTGTGTGAGTATTTAGAAATTGCCTCTAGCCTGTGTTTCTCTGCATCTGTAAGCATGAATAAAAACCATGAATGAGTCTAATTTAATTATTTAATTAAAAGGGATATGTGACAGTTTTGACAAGTCTTGCCAGGAACTTTTTATCTTAGGTGATGAGAACTGGACAATCAGAGGCAAAGCAATGAGATCTTTAAACGTAAGCCATCTATTTGAGCAAAGTAAATAATAACCGGCACCAGTGACATTAACTGTGAATAAAACAATTGATGACTCACGAACCATTTGTTATCGGCGAATTTATAGCGGTGGTCATCGGCTGGCACAACATCCATCAGGAGAATGTATTTGGTTTTGGGGTTCAACCCGGTGACCTTCACTTTGAAGCTGGGAAACATGCGCCTGTGGACGAACGGGACAACATTACAGCAGGAATCGCGAAAAGGCTTTTCAAATAATAATAACAATAGTAGTTAATTATAATCATTTCATATATTTAATTGTTACCGGAGAAAAAAAAAAAGCTCTGGCTAATCGATCATTTTATGCGTGTGTTTTGGAGACATATTTTGACACGCAAAAACTTCCCGCTAATCTCACCCGGCACGGGTTTAGACAAATCCACGAGCTCGTACGAACAGCCTCGCAAAATGCATACGAATAGGTGGTGGGGTAGCGTTTCTTAGAGACACTTTAGTTAGTTTGGTAGGCCTATATCTGATTCAGATTCATTTAGTCTTACAAAGGCCTATGTATAAGTCTGCACGTACAACGCTTAAAGCACAGAATATAAAAGGAACATTTAAGGACAAGGGAAAAAAAGAGATATTGGGAGAATTAAAACTATGAGAAGTGTCCATATGTGAGAAGATAGTATGCTTTCAGTGGCTCAACTTCACACGTGATGCACTGTTTTACTTTAAGAAAAGCGCGTATTAAAATGCACAAAAGTATTTGAGCAGTTTGTGGCGATTTTGTCGAGTTTAATACACTAAATAGAGGGATTTTCTCCCATTAAACTGACTAGAAAATGTTGCTAGTACAAAAGCCGCCTTGTTCAGCTCTGTGCAGAGAGAAAATCATAAACTGCACGTTTTTGAAAGCTGCCGCGATTATGAATAATAAATGAGAAGAACAACACAATTTGCTGCAAGCATACGGGTATTTATGACGTTGCACATCAACGCAATCTCCCGCGATGAGCTCGGTATTACTTCAACTTTACCTGTGTAATCTCATGATCATAACGCTGAGTTCATGCACAGACTCCAGCTTTAAACCCGCGTGTGATTTCTGAGAAAACTTTACTATTAGTACTGTTTACTCTCAATAAAATAACTGACACGCATTACATGTTCAATATGTTTTTAAAACTCCTCTCGGCTATTAGAGAGGGATATCAAGGCCTGAAACTCCACACTGCTGCTTTAAACAATTAGATTAGGCCTATATAGATAAATTTATAATTTACAAACAATTAATACTCATTATAATCTTTAAAAAAATCCTGCTAATTTTATATTTCAGACGCAATACATTTAATATGCGATGATACAATTTTAAAATCCTCTTATACTTTTAGAGAAAGATCCGAGTTTAT
Organism: Semotilus atromaculatus; assembly: GCA_031834385.1. Taxonomy (NCBI): domain Eukaryota; kingdom Metazoa; phylum Chordata; class Actinopteri; order Cypriniformes; family Leuciscidae; genus Semotilus; species Semotilus atromaculatus. Next base: position 577,280 of record JAULUF010000024.1, read on the forward strand.
CGCTTTAATGGAAAAATATGCATCAATAATCCAAATGATGTTTTTTCCAGCTCCAGTCATAACTTGCATAAAAAAATCATCTTAAATTATGGAGTCAAAGCATTGCTTGTTGAAGTTCGGGAATAAGCCTTTACTTAGACTGCAACTTTCAAAACACATTCTGAACAAAATAATCAAAATAAGTTTGTATTCAAATTTTTTATAATAAAAATAGACGCAATACATCTATATAATTAATCACTAAATAAATCGCTAGGCTAGTTGTAGAAACATGCGTTTTATGTTATTAGCAAAGCAACCCAGTCTGTTCCGTTAAAAATTACAATGAAAATATAGCACAATTATATTTCAACGATCATTGCATAGGGAAATAGAATATGCATAATGAATAATACAATTATTATTATAATTATTGAATGATAATAATAATTAGGCCTAGTATTATAATGATCAGTTCGTATTTGTGCATTTTTAAGGTTATCTGAAAATTGCATCGATGCAATGAAAAGATTAGTTTCTTACCTCCCTGCTTTGGTGATGATCATTTCAGTTCCCACTTCATGAAACTTTGCCCACAACTCTCGCTCGTGCAAGTAAACTTTTATCCCTTCCATTCCCTTTTAAAAAGACAGATGCAGAGAATTAACATATTAATAACGAGGCTAACGCTGAACAAAATGGCATCAAAATGCATGAGGAGAAAAAAGTTGTTCAGCTTTAAAGAAAAGTAATAAATGAGCAGAATTCATTTTAAGTTCATAAACTCCAAGCTTAAGTTCGTAGAACTTTAGATATAGATTATGTTCTAAACAAGCATTTTAAAAATGGAGTAAGCTAATATTGCTTGCTGAAAATGTGTTATTATTTTCGAATGAGCAAAGAGAAAATATTTTCAGAAATATGTCCTGCAACACTCCCAGATGCACAGCCTCTCACACACCTTCGTTCTGCGTTACATTTAGTTGCAATATTTTGTTTTTGGGTAACACTTAAAATATAGTTAATTAGTTAACATTAGTTAACTACCTTAGTTAACATGAACTAAGAATGAACAATATTTCTACAGCATTTATTAATCTTAGTTAATATATTTACATACGTATACATAATATTATACGTTATTCAAATCAAAGGTTGTATTAGTTAACATTAACGTTAATGCACTGTGAACTAACATTAACAAACAAAGAACAGCTGTATTTGTATTAACTAATATTAACAAAGATTAATTAATACTGTAACCGATGTATTGCTCATGGTTAGTAAAGTGTTGCCTGTTTTTGTTATATTATGCATCTCTTTCCGTCAATCTACATGTGAATGTGAACTCGTGTAGACGCTGTAACTTTGTATTAAGCCTCGTCGACCTGAGCAACAGTAAGTTATGAAATTACTGCAGCTTTATAAAACTTTCTTATATCAGCGTCTGTTCGACAGCTCCTCAGATCATCAACATAGCGAGTTCCTCACACACACTTGGAAAACTACATGGGCACATTCCACAGACCTCTATAGCCTATTATACAGCCAAATACGAGAACCTGACCCGACAGAAAACCTTCTGCAATTTTACGTTTAAAAATTACTTCATATTGTTTTACAAATAAGGACGACTCCAAAACAGTTTTAGCTCTGACAGATTTAGCTCACTTCTGGGTACAAATTTGAAGCCAAAATATGGTTAAGTACACACACACACACACACACACACACACACACACACACACACACACACACACACACACACACAGTAGCTGTTACCTGTTGAATGTATGTTGTCTGTGATGATGGGGATTTGCTAGCGGCTCCATTCTGTTTCTCTGATTTACCCTCGTTTTGTAAATCTTTCGATTCGGAGTCGCTGGGAGAGTTTTGGATCCGGAAAGTGTCTTCGCTGTCCGCCATGTCTGAGTCTCCCGCCGAGGCCTGAGGACACACACACACACACCGTCGGCACTCTTACTCTCTTAAATACGCGTTTGGGTTCTTCCTTTCCCTTCAGCACGTTTGCAGTACTTTAAGTCCAAGCATTGATTACACTGACATAAAGAGTCTCGCTTTTCACGAAATAAACTTGTCACAAAACTAACAATGGAATTCCAAATCCGTACAAAAATATCCGTTGTTTTCGAAGCAATCTTCATTCAAACTCTCACACATATACTCCTACAAAAACATAATTTTGAAAAGTCTGCTCACATAAATCATCAAAACTTTTTTGAAAACAAACACACACCTGCACATTAATATAGCTACATATTAGATACATATTGCATAAACATTTAGCTTTTGGTTGCCCTTAATTTTAAGGTGTCTGTGTTACAGTGTAATTATACATTTACGTACTGAGTAATAATAATTAATTACATGTACTTACTATAGGAGTTAGGATTAGGGGTTACACTTTATTTTAAGGTGTCTTTGTTACACTGCAATTATATATTTAAGTACTGAGTAACATTAAGTGTACTTACTATAGGGTTAGCTTGAGGGTTTGGTTTGGTTGAGGGTTGCATGTAATTATGCATAATTAATAGTTATTAGACTATAGTAACTAGGCTACATGTAACATGTGTAACAATTACAATGTAAAATAAAGTGTTACCGTATTTGGTTGAGGGTTAGTTGCTTGTAATTATGCATAATTTACTGTTATTACTACTACATGTAGCATGTGTAACAAGGACACTGTAAAATAAAGTGTAACCTAACTTTTTAAACAATGCAGTTTTGTTCACATTTGTCTTCCTTGATGCGTCTATGACTTCTGTGAATGGATCAGGAGATATACAATCACTGCACGGGTATCAATTACGACTTGCTTTGGAGAGATGAACACAACTGTTTCATAAATACTATTCCGCGATGTACTTTTACTACAACGAACCAGAATCGCCCATTCTATGCACCACGGGTGTTTTTCACATCTGTTTATGGATTCTGTAGCGATGGCCTAAGTGCAAAAACTCACCGAATCAAGAAGAAACGGACACTGTACATTACCTGCAATTAGCGAATCCCAGAATCAGCACAATAAGCTCGAAGCAGCTCCAGATACGGCCGGTCTGGTGGGGTTTGTCACATATATTCCAAGCGCGATGAAGCTCACGGGATCCTGCTCGGGGAGCCCATGGATTTACTCTCGGTCCTCCGCGAGAACAGAATCTGCATCCAGCACCGGAGAATATAGCGATTAAAAACGAGAATTATAGTGATGGACCTGCACTAAAGTCAGTTCACGGAGTAAAGCAGAGGATCTGTCTGGCATTCCTGGAGAAAAGAAGCACGATCACCTTCTCTCTCTCTCTCTCTCTCTCTCTCTCTCTCTCTCTCTCTCTCTCTCTCTCTCTCTCTCTCTCTCTCTAATGGTCAAGCTCCGTGCGTTACACTGGGAAACGGAAGCACTGGGATGAACACGTATGTGTGTGTTCGTCTGCAATGCCGTGACAATATCGGTCCACCCACAGTATAACCCCCCCCACACACACACACACACACTCACACACACAGACACACACACACACACACACACACCTCATCTGCATGTGCTCTTCTTCAGGAGACGTTTTACACGCACATATTAATAAGTTCTCAACTTGTTATATTTCGGCTAATAGGCTATTTTGCAGCTTGTCGGATCAATTTTGTTTGATTAAACAGAAAATAAACTTTTTAAAATGTGTAAAATGTGTCAAATGAAAAATAAAATTTACATTTATTCATTGGCAGACAATTTTTTTAAATGCAATGCGATTTACGTTGCATTCATTTATATCATTTATTCATTACTTCTATCAGTTCTCGCTTTCCCTGGGATTCGAACGCATGACCTCTGCGCGCGCACGCTCTAGTGTAAGAGTTACAGGAATGCGTGATATAAAGTAGACAACATTGTGATAGGCCTATATGTCTGAAACGGTGGAGATTAACCCTACTAACCCTGCGAGTAAAACAAACACAGGGCATGCAAACAAAAAGAAGAAGAAAAAAAAAAGAAAGAAAGATTAAATCGCGGATTTCATTTTATTGGACGTTTGAAATAGGAAGTTTGCGTCTGTGCGCAAGATCCAGCCGTGTGTTTGTGAGCGCGTTATTTTTTTTATTCAACCAGCCTGATCTCATGAAATGCGTCTCTATATCACGCTTTGTATGCAAATATGCGAAAATGTGGTTTTACGTGCACATCACACGCAGTTTATGCCCAAGGTGTTTACAGTGCATCATATGCTCGGGAAAACTAATCTTCGCGTATAAATTGCACGATAAATACAAAAATATGATAAAATACGATACATACGCATTTGATGCGATGTGAACTCGGGTCTGTGGCCTGCATGAAGCTCAGTGTCTCTGCCAGCTGTGTGTTCAATTAAATGACTGCATATATTACACGTGCTGGTCTAGACAGGTTAATATTGGGTTATTTCCTCATAATATTTTGGACTTCAACGATACAGTTAGAAATCACCTGCCATTTACAGCCAATGTATTTTGGTCTTTCCTTGACGTCAATCCAATTAAAATTCAAGTTTAAACACAACTTGATAAGCTTGCCTAAAGTGATAATTGTCATTTCGGTTTCAAACCAAATCCTCGTATTCTAGATCTGCTAATAAATTGAAACCTCGGACCCCGCAGGCCACCATAGCTCCGCGAGTCACTTATTAAAGCACATGATAGTAAAGCGCCAAATCTAGTCAAGAAACGTCCCTGAACTCAGGAACTAAATATAGCATCTGATAACCCAGGGCTTCGAAGACAACAGCGTGTGTATTAACCTGTGTGTTCAAATCAGTTCCGCGAATGAACAATAATCTGACCCGATTTCTATAATCTGATGCGATCACGACCCGCTCAGAACCAGCTCTCTTACAGTACACCAATACATCAATACACCAGTACACCAGTACACCAGTACACCAATAAACCAATACACCAGTACACCAATACACTAATACATCAATACACCAGTACACAAGTACAACAGTACACCAGTACACCAGTACACCAATACACCAATACATCAATACACCAGTACACCAGTACACCAGTACACCAATACACCAATACATCAATACATCAATACATCAATACACCAGTACACCAATACACCAATACATCAATACACCAGTACACCAATACACCAATACATCAATACACCAGTACACCAGTACACCAATACACCAATACATCAATACACCAATACACCAGTACACCAGTACACCAATACACCAGTACACCAATACACCAGTACACCAGTACACCAATACACCAGTACAGCAGTACACCAATACACCAATACACCAGTACACCAGTACACCAATACACCAATACACCAGTACACCAGTACACCAGTACACCAGTACACCAATACACCAGTACACCAGTACACCAGTACACCAGTACACCAGTACACCAGTACACCAATACACCAGTACAGCAGTACACCAATACACCAATACACCAGTACACCAGTACACCAATACACCAATACACCAGTACACCAGTACACCAGTACACCAGTACACCAATACACCAATACACCAGTACACCAGTACACCAGTACACCAATACACCAGTACACCAGTACACCAGTACACCAGTACACCAATACACTAATACACCAGTACACCAGTACACCAATCCACCAGTACATCAGTACATTACACCTAATCTCTTTGTCTTAGCATACACATAACACATTATAGATTTCTATAATTCAATGTTAGGCTGCATAGTTTAGATCAGCCGGAACCGGGAACACTTCCCATAATTCCTGATGTACTTTGTACATCATAAGAAGGATGGCGTCTACGCTAATATTAGTCTCTCTGCTTATCCCGAGGTTTACCGCGAACCGCCGGATCCAGGCCATATCCAGATCTGAGGAAGGACCATCACATGGACACAACGACAACGCATCCCTGATGAGCCGGCCCCATCAACACTGTGAAGGCCCATGGACACCTCAACACACTCATCTCCTCACCGGCCGGATGACCCAACCCAACCAGATGAACTGGATAAATATCGTGAAAGTTCTGATCACATCTGACTCCTGACATTATGCTGCCTAACTCATAATCATACACTGTTCGTTCGTTGGCCAAAGGAGGACTGGCCCCCTGACTGAGCCTGAGTTCTCTCAAGGTTTTTTTCTCCATTCTGTCGCCTGATGGAGTTTTGGTTCCTTGCCACTGTTGCCTTTTTCGCCTCTCTTCGCTTTTGTCGCCATTGGCTTTTGGCTTGCTTAGTTGGGGACATTTAACATTTAATTTTGAATTTAACAATACTATTACAACATTGTTTTCCTGTTATCTCTGTAAAGCTGCTTTGAAAAATTTGTATTGTAAAAAGCGCTATATAAATAAAGGTGACTTGAATTGACCAATCCACCAGTACATCAGTACATCAATACACCAGTACACCAATACACCAGTACATCAGTACATCAATACACCAGTACACCAATCCACCAGTACACCAGTACACCAATACACCAGTACACCAATACATCAGTACACCAGTACACCAGTACACCAATCCACCAGTACACCAGTACACCAATACACCAGTACACCAATACATCAGTACACCAGTACACCAGTACACCAGTACACCAATACACCAGTACACCAGTACACCAGTACACCAATACACCAGTACACCAGTACACCAATCCACCAGTACACCAGTACACCAGTACACCAATACATCAGTACACCAGTACACCAGTAAACCAATACACCAGTACACCAGTACACCAGTACACCAGTACACCAATACACCAATACACTAATACACCAGTACACAAGTACACCAATACACCAGTACACCAGTACACAAGTACACCAATACACCAGTACACCAGTACACCAGTACACCAGTACACCAGTACACCAGTACACCAGTACACCAGTACACCAATACACTAATACACTAATACACCAGTACACCAGTACACCAGTACACCAATACACTAATACACAAATACACTAATACACCAGTACACCAATACACTAATACACCAGTACACCAGTACACCAATACACCAGTACACCAATACACCAATACACCAATACACCAGTACACCAGTACACCAATACACTAATACACCAGTACACCAGATCTATTTGGAGCATTTACATGCAGATATGACATGCACGCTATATAATTAGAGGTGGTGTTTTTTAAAAACATTGCATCAGAACTCTAATTTGTGGCATTAGTATTTTTACACAAAAAAATTGAAGAATGCAATTCATTGAAAATGTTTAAGAAACGGATGAAAAATAAAAAAGAGATTGATATTATTTTCGTATAAGTGTATTGACATAACCCGTGTTGTGATATTTTCAGAGCTCTATCTGTTCATCATTGTGCAACTAGTAACAGTTTGTGCCGTCATATTCAGTGCTTACAGGAAGAAAATAATATAACAATAAAAAATATCATGCATTAGAAAATATTATCCAAAATCTTAGAATGCTCTAGAAATCATCTCGTTCTTCAAACGTTTCAGTAAATACAGAGGGCTTATGAATATGAATCCGTTCCGTTCACAAACTATTAAGTTCTTCTAAATTAGCCGTCTGTGTGGGTTTAGTTACATTATCAAGACATTGCATATTAATTATGAAATAATAGAGGTAAGATCCATTAAAATATATATTTATATATTAATAATTATATATTTAAAATATAAACATAATAATTTAGTGGTTTATAAGTTTCCCGCCCGGTTTTGCAGTTCATGGCATTCTTTTAGTTTCTTTTTCAAAACAATAAATTAATCGCTCAGGAGTTTTCCAGTTGATTTTGAGATTTAAACTTAATTCTGTTCCGTGTCGGAAAGGCTTCACACGTTATTTGCCAAAGCTGTGTGCGAATGTAAATAGAGTTGACCGCATTACACTTTTCTCTGAATCCACGGGCTTCAAACCGACTTTTCAAACTTTTCAAAAAGTTAAAAAAAATTTTACATGTTGATTTGTTTGTGCAGAGCAGTTTTAAATTTACATTATTCTAACTTTGGCTCTAAAGCAACAACATGCTGTTTTTTTTAGAGGAGATGGTTACAGGTTGGTTGAACTTTAGGAAAATGGCTCATATATGATCTCTGAAAAAGTTCAAACAAAGGCTTGTGAATTACACAACAAACAATGCACTTTATTATTATTATTATTAGTAGTGACGATATTGGAGATTCCCGCGGAGGCCTAAAGGCTGTGTGTTATCTGGTTAAAAGTGCACGATCTACTTTATTTATTTATTTATTATTTCTTGAGCGCGTGATTCGTCGTGTTTCATTGGATGGGATTTCAGCGCTCGAGTCTTCGCTTTATTTTTATTACGAAAAATGTGCAAAGAAGTGTGCAAAAAAAATCTATCTTTTATATATATCCCGTGAAGTTTTTTACTAAATCTTAATTTCTACTTTATGCCGTTTGGTTTAGCGCGGCTTTATTTTGCTCAAGAGAAGAATACGTTTCCGTGTGGGACGTTTGTGTTTCCAAACTTCAGTGTGTTTTCCTTTCATAAAAATACATTAAATCTTCCATCTTTTTAATCCATTGCATCTCCTTCCACGAGATCGCGGGATCTGCGAGTTACAGAAGAGAGTCTGAGCCTCAAAACAACATCTTTACATCTTTATATTATTTACACACGGCATACAAACAAAACTCTACTACGAATGCGGCTACAAAAACATATTAAATAATAATAATAATAATTAGGCTATTATTATTATTAAACTTAACTTTGATTTCTGTACTGATTGATGTACTATTTTTATTGTATGCACAAATTACTGGGACTTGTGTGAGTATTTAAATGAACAAATGTGTCTATGTGTGTGTGTGTGTGTGTGTGAGAGAGCGAGAGAAAGTGAGTGTGCGTGTGCGTGTGTGTGTGTTTGTCCTTGTGTTTGTTTGTTTGTTTGTTTGTTTATGTGTGTGTGTGTGTGTGTGTGTGTGTGAGAGAGAGTGAGAGAGTGTGTGTGTGTGTGTGTGTGTTTGTTTGTGTGTGAGAGTGAGTGTGTGTGTGTGTGTTTGTCCTTGTCCTTGTTTTTTGTTTGTTTGTTTGTGTGTGTGAGTGTGTGTATGTGTGTGTGTGTGTGTGTGAGAGTGATTGTTTGTGTTTGTCCTTGTGATTGTGTTTGTTTGTTTGTTTGTGTGTGTGTGTGTTTGTGTGTGTGTGTGTGTGTGTGTGAGACAGAGACAGGTATTGAATGAGTGGAGAAACAGTTGAGAGTTGCAAACTACAGAATAAACGCCACTAATAATCATAAATGATATTAGCTTAAAGCTTAAATATCATATCCTTTAATATCATATTGCATTGCGCTCAAGCAGCCTAAAGTGGACATTTCCACATGTACAAAAGGAACATAACACATATAGAATATAGATAGCATTACAGATGATTATAACAGATTGTCCTGTTTGCACATCAGGCTCGGTTGTGACTGAATGGATTACAGTAAATCATCAGGTCCAGACTGGTACTATATTATATTCCTGTTATATGACTGTACTCGTGTATTATACAGCGCTTCTCTTCATAAGCTGGCTGTTGGACAGCAGAAGTGACTCGGACACACATGTCAGCATGTCTCGGTTCGTCTCGGTTCTGTTCGGTTCTGCTGCTCCACAGCCGATAAGGCCCGGGTCCCGCCACACCTCTCCCGCAGGGGCCCGGGCCCGAGCTGACACACTCCTGCGAACACTCACATCACACACACTGGACCGCATTCCGCGTCGGGACCCTGCGCGGTTTTTCCATCCACTTCCAGAAGAGCCTCCGACCAATGAGTGCGCGAGCGCGCGCGCGTGTGTGTGTGTGCGTGTGTGTGTGCGCGGTCACGCTCAGTACAGCAGCGCGTGATGTTCAAGCGTCTTCGAAACACGTCAAACCGCTGTTTTTAAAATATCATCTTTGACATTATCAGAAAAAAAATACTGAAATGAAAGTCCTATGACACCATTTGGAGTTTCTTAGAAAAAAATGTTCTAGAAGGCTTTATGCCAAAAGGTTCTATATAAGAAATAAATATAGGCCTATATTTGAATGTTTAACGGGTTATTTTTTAAAAAACTGATAAAGTATGTTTAAGAGCTGTTTAATTCATACAGTGTAAATAAATATAAATACAATTAATTAAAACAAAATTAATTTAAACTAAATCCACAACATGATCTCACGATGAACACACACATATAGCCTATACACTGTATATATATATATATATATATATATATATATATATATATATATATATATATATATATTTATATATATATATATATAGGCCTATATATATATATATATATATATATATATAGCCTATATATATATATATATATATATATATATATAAATTCTTTTTATTTTTTATTTTTTTATATAATATATAGCCTATATATATATATATATATATATATATATATATATATATATATATATATATATATATATATATATATATAAGGTCCGACGGAACCTTTTAAGATTCTGATACCTTTATTTAATACACTTTCAGAAAGTTGTATTTTTGCGACTTTGCTGTAAAAGCTGTAGAAAAGCCACAGAGAGAAGCATTCAACACTAAACCTGATGAATTGTTCGCTGAATAAACTGTAAAGCTGCTTTCAAACACTCTGTATTGTAAAAAGCGCGCTATAAATAAAGGTGACTTGACTTAAACATTTTTTTGTTCAATATAGTTTTCCCACAGTGCATCAGTTATGTGTAGAATGTTTCTGGAAAGAAGACATAAATATGATCAGAAATGTTTCGTTTTTGCACGCCAAGCACAAGACAGCTATTTATGCTTTTACTTCTTACGTAACAGTGGTTTCCTTGACTCCTGTCGGGCACGCGCGCCGGCTGTCGCACACCGCCCTCTGCTGGCTGTTCTCCGCTATTGTGGATCATTTCTCCTGAACGCAGAAACACAATGAATGAACAACCAAATAAAATCAACAACAGGTATACAGACATTATATTTCACAAATTATCAATATAAGAAAATCAAAAGCAACTATAAAAGGTTCACAAGGTTTCACACTTTCACACAATATCAATAAACTCTTCATAAAATAATTTGAATGCATTAAGTAGGCCTAATGCAGCTTTCTTTGGTCGAATGAATAATTGCAAAGTTATAATACATTATAATGCTTATCTATTCAGCTTTAAGTATAATGCATTAAAATACATGCCAAACAACCAGATGAAGGAATATGCAAATAATCTTTAATGCATTTCAACTTTGGTTACAATTAATCAAGTAAAAATAAGTTAATTGTTTTATTTAATTATATTTGGAAATTACTGCTCTGTTGCCAAAATTTCCACCATAAAAGATGATCATTTCTACAAAGGGTTTTAAAGCTGATTCATGGTCATTTTGAAGTGTGTGTCACCAGAAGACACACGTTGATGTTGCCTTGACAAAGCTTTGTCTGAGTTTCTTTTTAAAAAAAATTTAAAAGCTTGAAGTTTTTACTCAAAAAAGGTCAACATTTTTGTTATTAACATGTTCTAGCACATTGTTTACATGTTTTCGTTAGTTGCTAGCATATTTTAGCATGATATATCACATTTCAGGCATGTTTCTAACATAAATTAGTACATTGCTTGCATGATTTAACATGTTCCTAACATGATTTAACACCATGCTAACATGATTTAACATTGCAAGCATGTTTCAGCATGATTGAAAACATTACAAGCAAGCTTTAACACATTTCTAACATAATTTAATAGATTTCTAACATGTTTTAACATGTTCCTAGCATGATTTAGCATTTTGCTAACATGTTTCTAAGGCGATTTAGCACATGTATAGTATGTTTTAACATTTTGCTTATGATTTAACTTATTGCTAATGTGTTTCTACCACGAATTAGCACATTAGCATTTTGCTAACATGATTTGACACACTGTTAGCATATTTTAACATGTTATTAGCAGGATTTAAAATGGTGCAAGGATGTTGCATGTTTCAGCATGAAGTAACATATTGCTAGCAAGCTTTAGCATGTTTCTAGTACGATTTAGTACATTGCTAATATGTTTTAACATGATTTACCACGTTGTTAACATGTTGCTAGCATGATTTAATACATTGCTAACATGTTTTATCATGTTGCTTACATGATTTAACACATTCCTAGCATGTTATAACATGAGCATAACTAGCTCATTGTTAACATTAACATGTTGATAACATAAATTAACATATTGCTACACATTGTTAGCATGTTATTAGCATGATTTTGCACTGTGCTAACATGTTGTTTGCCAGATTTTGTACACATTTTAATACATAGTATGTTTTAACATGTTGCTAGCATAATTTCACACTTTTAGCATGTTTCTATCACGATTTAAAAAAATGAAAGTCTCATTTTGCTCATTGTTAGCTTTTTTAAAAACATTTTGGTAGCAAAAGTTCTGCATAATTGTGCAAGTAACATGGTAGCAGTGTGCTAAATAATGCTAGCAACATATTAAAACATGCTGTTAGTGTGATTTAGCTTATTGATAGCATGTTTTAAAGTGTTGCTAGCGTTGTTTACTCTCTTGCTAACATGTTTTAACGTGTAACTGGTCTGATTTAGCTTGTTGCTAGTCTGATTTAACATGTCGTCAGCATGATTTAGCATGTTAGTATCATGCTTTAACGTGTTGGTAACATGATTTAGTGTTTTGCTAGTATGTTTTAACGTGTTGCTAGCTTTAGCGTATTGCTATCAAGTTTTAGCATGTTGCTGTCATGATTTAACGTGTTGCTAACATTTTTAGCATGTCACTAGTCTGTTTTAGCTTGTTGCTAGTCTGATTTATTGTGTTGCTCATCTGATTTTTCTTGTTGTTTGCCTGATAAAGCGTGTTGCTAGTCTTAGTTACTGGATGTTGATAGATAGATTCTATAATTCACTGTTAACGTTTCAGTGGAAGCGGTGTCTGACAGCTGCGCAGAGTCTAATTCTTCAGGTGAACGGCAGGAGGAGCTGTTGATAAACTCTTCAGGTGAACAGCAGGAGGAGCTGTTGATAAACTCTTCAGGTGAACAGCAGGAGGCGCTGTTGATAAACTCTTCAGGTGAACAGCAGGAGGAGCTGTTGATAAACTCTTCAGGTGAACAGCAGGAGGCGCTGTTGATAAACTCTTCAGGTGAACAGCAGGAGGAGCTGTTGATAAACTCTTCAGGTGAACAGCAGGAGGAGCTGTTGATAAACTCTTCAGGTGAACAGCAGGAGGCGCTGTTGATAAATTCTTCAGGTGAACAGCAGGAGGAGCTGTTGATAAATTCTTCAGGTGAACAGCAGGAGGCGCTGTTGATAAATTCTTCAGGTGAACAGCAGGAGGAGCTGTTGATAAATTCTTCAGGTGAACGGCAGGAGGAGCTGTTGATAAATTCTTCAGGTGAACAGCAGGAGGAGCTGTTGATAAATTCTTCAGGTGAACAGCAGGAGGAGCTGTTGATAAACTCTTCAGGTGAACAGCAGGAGGAGCTGTTGATAAACTCTTCAGGTGAACAGCAGGAGGAGCTGTTGATAAACTCTTCAGGTGAACAGCAGGAGGAGCTGTTGGAAACTCTTCAGGTGAACAGCAGGAGGAGCTGTTGATAAACTCTTCAGGTGAACAGCAGGAGGCGCTGTTGATAAATTCTTCAGGTGAACAGCAGGAGGAGCTGTTGATAAATTCTTCAGGTGAACAGCAGGAGGAGCTGTTGATAAATTCTTCAGGTGAACAGCAGGAGGCGCTGTTGGAAACTCTTCAGGTGAACAGCAGGAGGCGCTGTTGGAAACTCTTCAGGTGAACAGCAGGAGGAGCTGTTGATAAACTCTTCAGGTGAACAGCAGGAGGAGCTGTTGATAAACTCTTCAGGTGAACAGCGGGAGGAGCTGTTGATAAACTCTTCAGGTGAACAGCGGGAGGAGCTGTTGATAAACTCTTCAGGTGAACAGCAGGAGGAGCTGTTGATAAACTCTTCAGGTGAACAGCGGGAGGAGCTGTTGATAAACTCTTCAGGTGAACAGCAGGAGGAGCTGTTGATAAACTCTTCAGGTGAACAGCAGGAGGAGCTGTTGATAAACTCTTCAGGTGAACAGCAGGAGGAGCTGTTCATAAACTCTTCAGGTGAACAGCAGGAGGAGCTGTTGATAAACTCTTCAGGTGAACAGCGGGAGGAGCTGTTGATAAACTCTTCAGGTGAACAGCAGGAGGAGCTGTTGATAAATTCTTCAGGTGAACAGCAGGAGGAGCTGTTGGAAACTCTTCAGGTGAACAGCAGGAGGAGCTGTTGATAAACTCTTCAGGTGAACAGCAGGAGGAGCTGTTGATAAACTCTTCAGGTGAACAGCAGGAGGAGCTGTTGATAAACTCTTCAGGTGAACAGCGGGAGGAGCTGTTGATAAACTCTTCAGGTGAACAGCAGGAGGAGCTGTTGATAAATTCTTCAGGTGAACAGCAGGAGGAGCTGTTGGAAACTCTTCAGGTGAACAGCAGGAGGAGCTGTTGGAAACTCTTCAGGTGAACAGCAGGAGGAGCTGTTGATAAACTCTTCAGGTGAACAGCAGGAGGAGCTGTTGATAAACTCTTCAGGTGAACAGCAGGAGGAGCTGTTGATAAACTCTTCAGGTGAACAGCAGGAGGAGCTGTTGGAAACTCTTCAGGTGAACAGCAGGAGGAGCTGTTGGAAACTCTTCAGGTGAACAGCAGGAGGCGCTGTTGATAAATTCTTCAGGTGAACAGCAGGAGGAGCTGTTGATAAACTCTTCAGGTGAACAGCAGGAGGAGCTGTTGATAAATTCTTCAGGTGAACAGCAGGAGGAGCTGTTGATAAACTCTTCAGGTGAACAGCAGGAGGAGCTGTTGGAAACTCTTCAGGTGAACAGCAGGAGAAGCTGTTGATAAACTCTTCAGGTGAACAGCAGGAGGAGCTGTTGATAAACTCTTCAGGTGAACAGCAGGAGGAGCTGTTGATAAACTCTTCAGGTGAACAGCAGGAGGCGCTGTTGATAAACTCTTCAGGTGAACAGCAGGAGGAGCTGTTGATAAACTCTTCAGGTGAACAGCAGGAGGAGCTGTTGATAAACTCTTCAGGTGAACAGCAGGAGGCGCTGTTGATAAACTCTTCAGGTGAACAGCAGGAGGAGCTGTTGATAAACTCTTCAGGTGAACAGCAGGAGGCGCTGTTGATAAACTCTTCAGGTGAACAGCAGGAGGAGCTGTTGATAAACTCTTCAGGTGAACAGCAGGAGGAGCTGTTGATAAACTCTTCAGGTGAACAGCAGGAGGCGCTGTTGATAAATTCTTCAGGTGAACAGCAGGAGGAGCTGTTGATAAATTCTTCAGGTGAACAGCAGGAGGCGCTGTTGATAAATTCTTCAGGTGAACAGCAGGAGGAGCTGTTGATAAATTCTTCAGGTGAACGGCAGGAGGAGCTGTTGATAAATTCTTCAGGTGAACAGCAGGAGGAGCTGTTGATAAATTCTTCAGGTGAACAGCAGGAGGAGCTGTTGATAAACTCTTCAGGTGAACAGCAGGAGGAGCTGTTGATAAACTCTTCAGGTGAACAGCAGGAGGAGCTGTTGATAAACTCTTCAGGTGAACAGCAGGAGGAGCTGTTGGAAACTCTTCAGGTGAACAGCAGGAGGAGCTGTTGATAAACTCTTCAGGTGAACAGCAGGAGGCGCTGTTGATAAATTCTTCAGGTGAACAGCAGGAGGAGCTGTTGATAAATTCTTCAGGTGAACAGCAGGAGGAGCTGTTGATAAATTCTTCAGGTGAACAGCAGGAGGCGCTGTTGGAAACTCTTCAGGTGAACAGCAGGAGGCGCTGTTGGAAACTCTTCAGGTGAACAGCAGGAGGAGCTGTTGATAAACTCTTCAGGTGAACAGCAGGAGGAGCTGTTGATAAACTCTTCAGGTGAACAGCGGGAGGAGCTGTTGATAAACTCTTCAGGTGAACAGCGGGAGGAGCTGTTGATAAACTCTTCAGGTGAACAGCAGGAGGAGCTGTTGATAAACTCTTCAGGTGAACAGCGGGAGGAGCTGTTGATAAACTCTTCAGGTGAACAGCAGGAGGAGCTGTTGATAAACTCTTCAGGTGAACAGCAGGAGGAGCTGTTGATAAACTCTTCAGGTGAACAGCAGGAGGAGCTGTTCATAAACTCTTCAGGTGAACAGCAGGAGGAGCTGTTGATAAACTCTTCAGGTGAACAGCGGGAGGAGCTGTTGATAAACTCTTCAGGTGAACAGCAGGAGGAGCTGTTGATAAATTCTTCAGGTGAACAGCAGGAGGAGCTGTTGGAAACTCTTCAGGTGAACAGCAGGAGGAGCTGTTGATAAACTCTTCAGGTGAACAGCAGGAGGAGCTGTTGATAAACTCTTCAGGTGAACAGCAGGAGGAGCTGTTGATAAACTCTTCAGGTGAACAGCGGGAGGAGCTGTTGATAAACTCTTCAGGTGAACAGCAGGAGGAGCTGTTGATAAATTCTTCAGGTGAACAGCAGGAGGAGCTGTTGGAAACTCTTCAGGTGAACAGCAGGAGGAGCTGTTGGAAACTCTTCAGGTGAACAGCAGGAGGAGCTGTTGATAAACTCTTCAGGTGAACAGCAGGAGGAGCTGTTGATAAACTCTTCAGGTGAACAGCAGGAGGAGCTGTTGATAAACTCTTCAGGTGAACAGCAGGAGGAGCTGTTGGAAACTCTTCAGGTGAACAGCAGGAGGAGCTGTTGGAAACTCTTCAGGTGAACAGCAGGAGGCGCTGTTGATAAATTCTTCAGGTGAACAGCAGGAGGAGCTGTTGATAAACTCTTCAGGTGAACAGCAGGAGGAGCTGTTGATAAATTCTTCAGGTGAACAGCAGGAGGAGCTGTTGATAAACTCTTCAGGTGAACAGCAGGAGGAGCTGTTGGAAACTCTTCAGGTGAACAGCAGGAGAAGCTGTTG
This sequence comes from Semotilus atromaculatus, assembly GCA_031834385.1. Taxonomy (NCBI): domain Eukaryota; kingdom Metazoa; phylum Chordata; class Actinopteri; order Cypriniformes; family Leuciscidae; genus Semotilus; species Semotilus atromaculatus. The sequence goes on from JAULUF010000024.1 coordinate 594,250, forward strand.
ATAAACTCTTCAGGTGAACAGCAGGAGGAGCTGTTGATAAACTCTTCAGGTGAACAGCAGGAGGAGCTGTTGATAAACTCTTCAGGTGAACAGCGGGAGGAGCTGTTGATAAACTCTTCAGGTGAACAGCAGGAGGAGCTGTTGGAAACTCTTCAGGTGAACAGCAGGAGGAGCTGTTGATAAATTATTCAGGTGAACAGCAGGAGGAGCTGTTGGAAACTCTTCAGGTGAACAGCAGGAGGAGCTGTTGGAAACCCTTCAGGTGAACAGCAGGAGGAGCTGTTGGAAACTCTTAAGGTGAACAGCAGGAGGCGCTGTTGATAAATTCTTCAGGTGAACAGCAGGAGGAGCTGTTGATAAATTCTTCAGGTGAACAGCAGGAGGAGCTGTTGATAAATTCTTCAGGTGAACAGCAGGAGGCGCTGTTGGAAACTCTTCAGGTGAACAGCAGGAGGAGCTGTTGGAAATTCTTCAGGTGAACAGCGGGAGGAGCTGTTGATAAACTCTTCAGGTGAACAGCAGGAGGAGCTGTTGATAAACTCTTCAGGTGAACAGCGGGAGGAGCTGTTGATAAACTCTTCAGGTGAACAGCAGGAGGAGCTGTTGATAAATTCTTCAGGTGAACAGCAGGAGGAGCTGTTGGAAATTCTTCAGGTGAACAGCGGGAGGAGCTGTTGATAAACTCTTCAGATGAACAGCAGGAGGAGCTGTTGATAAACTCTTCAGGTGAACAGCGGGAGGAGCTGTTGATAAACTCTTCAGGTGAACAGCAGGAGGAGCTGTTGATAAATTCTTCAGGTGAACAGCAGGAGGAGCTGTTGGAAACTCTTCAGGTGAACAGCAGGAGGAGCTGTTGGAAACCTTTCAGGTGAACAGCGGGAGGAGCTGTTGATAAACTCTTCAGGTGAACAGCAGGAGGAGCTGTTGATAAACTCTTCAGGTGAACAGCGGGAGGAGCTGTTGATAAACTCTTCAGGTGAACAGCAGGAGGAGCTGTTGATAAATTCTTCAGGTGAACAGCAGGAGGAGCTGTTGGAAACTCTTCAGGTGAACAGCAGGAGGAGCTGTTGGAAACTCTTCAGGTGAACAGCAGGAGGCGCTGTTGATAAATTCTTCAGGTGAACAGCAGGAGGAGCTGTTGATAAATTCTTCAGGTGAACAGCAGGAGGAGCTGTTGATAAATTCTTCAGGTGAACAACAGGAGGCGCTGTTGGAAACTCTTCAGGTGAACAGCAGGAGGAGCTGTTGGAAACTCTTCAGGTGAACAGCAGGAGGAGCTGTTGATAAACTCTTCAGGTGAACAGCAGGAGGAGCTGTTGGAAACTCTTCAGGTGAACAGCAGGAGGAGCTGTTGGAAACTCTTCAGGTGAACAGCAGGAGGAGCTGTTGGAAACTCTTCAGGTGAACAGCAGGAGGAGCTGTTGGAAACTCTTCAGGTGAACAGCAGGAGGAGCTGTTGGAAACTGTTGGAAACTCTTCAGGTGAACAGCAGGAGAAGCTGTTGATAAACTCTTCAGTTGAACAGCAGGAGGCGCTGTTGGAAACTCTTCAGGTGAACAGCAGGAGGCGCTGTTGATAAACTCTTCAGGTGAACAGCAGGAGGAGCTGTTGATAAACTCTTCAGTTGAACAGCAGGAGGCGCTGTTGGAAACTCTTCAGGTGAACAGCAGGAGGCGCTGTTGGAAACTCTTCAGGTGAACAGCAGGAGGAGCTGTTGGAAACTCTTCAGGTGAACAGCAGGAGGAGCTGTTGAAACTCTTCAGGTGAACAGCAGGAGGAGCTGTTGATAAACTCTTCAGGTGAACAGCAGGAGGAGCTGTTGGAAACTCTTCAGGTGAACAGCAGGAGGAGCTGTTGATAAACTCTTCAGGTGAACAGCAGGAGGAGCTGTTGATAAACTCTTCAGGTGAACAGCAGGAGGAGCTGTTGATAAACTCTTCAGGTGAACAGCTGGAGGAGCTGTTGATAAACTCTTCAGGTGAACAGCAGGAGGAGCTGTTGATAAACTCTTCAGGTGAACAGCAGGAGGAGCTGTTGATAAACTCTTCAGGTGAACAGCAGGAGGCGCTTTTGATAAACTCTTCAGGTGAACAGCAGGAGGAGCTGTTGATAAACTCTTCAGGTGAACAGCAGGAGGAGCTGTTGATAAACTCTTCAGGTGAACAGCAGGAGGCGCTTTTGATAAACTCTTCAGGTGAACAGCAGGAGGAGCTGTTGATAAACCCTTCAGGTGAACAGCAGGAGGAGCTGTTGATAAACTCTTCAGGTGAACAGCAGGAGGAGCTGTTGATAAACTCTTCAGGTGAACAGCAGGAGGAGCTGTTGATAAACTCTTCAGGTGAACAGTAGGAGACGCTTTTGATAAACTCTTCAGGTGAACAGCAGGAGGCGCTTTTGATAAACTCTTCAGGTGAACAGCAGGAGGCGCTGTTGGAAACTCTTCAGGTGAACAGCAAGAGGAGCTGTTGGAAACACTTCAGGTGAACAGCAGGAGGAGCTGTTGATAAAATATTCAGGTGAACAGCAGGAGGCGCTGTTGGAAACTCTTCAGGTGAACAGTAGGAGGAGCTGTTGATAAAAACTTCAGGTGAACAGCAGGAGGAGCTGTTGGAAACTCTTCAGGTGAACAGCAGGAGGCGCTGTTGGAAACTCTTCAGGTGAACAGCAAGAGGAGCTGTTGGAAACACTTCAGGTGAACAGCAGGAGGAGCTGTTGATAAAATATTCAGGTGAACAGCAGGAGGCGCTGTTGGAAACTCTTCAGGTGAACAGTAGGAGGAGCTGTTGATAAAAACTTCAGGTGAACAGCAGGAGGCACTGTTGGAAACTCTTCAGGTGAACAGCAGGAGGCGCTGTTGGAAACTCTTTAGGTGAACAGTAGAAGGAGCTGTTGGAAACTCTTCAGGTGAACAGCAGGAGGAGCTGTTGGAAACTCTTCAGGTGAACAGTAGAAGGAGCTGTTGGAAACTCTTCAGGTGAACAGCAGGAGGAGCTGTTGATAAAAACTCTTCAGGTAAACAGCAGGAAGCGCAGTTGATAAACTCTTCAGATGAACAGCAGGAGGAGCTGTAGATAAAATCTTCAGATGAACAGCAGGAGGAGCTGTTGATAAAATCTTTAGGTGAACAGCAGGAGGAGCTGTAGATAAACTCTTCAGGTAAACAGCAGGAGGAGCTGTAGATAAAATCTTCAGGTGAACAGCAGGAGGAGCTGTTGATAAAATCTTCAGATGAACAGCAGGAGGAGCTGTTGATAAAATCTTCAGGTGAACAGCAGGAGGCGCCGTTGGAAACTCTTCAGGTGAACAGCAGGAGGAGCTGTTGATAAAATCTTCAGATGAACAGCAGGAGGAGCTGTTGGAAACTCTTCAGGTGAACAGCAGGAGGAGCTGTTGATAAAATCTTCAAGTCAAGTCAAGTCACCTTTATTTATATAGGAAGAGAGGTGAAAAAGGCAACAGTGGCAAGGAACCAAAACTCCATCAGGGACAGAATGGAGAAAAAAACCTTGAGAGAACTCAGGCTCAGTCAGGGGGCCAGTCCTCCTTTGGCCAACGAACGAACAGTGTATGATTATGAGTTAGGCAGCATAATGTCAGGAGTCAGATGTGATCAGAACTTTCACGATATTTATCCAGTTCATCTGGTTGGGTTGGGTCATCCGGCCGGTGAGGAGATGACTGTGTTGAGGTGTTCATGGGCCTTCACAGTGTTGATGGGGCCGGCTCATCAGGGATGCGTTGTCGTCGTGTCCATGTGATGGTCCTTCCTCAGATCTGGATATGGCCTGGATCCGGCGGTTCGCGGTAAACCTCGGGATAAGCAGAGAGACTAATATTAGCGTAGACGCCATCCTTCTTATGATGTACAAAGTACATCAGGAATTATGGGAAGTGTTCCCGGTTCCGGCTGATCTAAACTATGCAGCCTAACATTGAAATCTATAATGTGTTATGTGTATGCTAAGCCAAAGAGATGTGTTTTTAGTCTAGATTTAAACTGACAGACTGTATCTGCTTCCCGGACTGTGTTAGGAAGATTGTTCCAAAGTTTTGGTGCTAAATAGGAAAAGGATCTACCGCCAGCAGTCGATTTTGATATTCTAGGTATTATCAACTGGCCAGAATTTTGAGATCGCAATAGACGTGAAGGACTATAATGCGTTAAGAGCTCGCTCAAGTACTGGGGAGCTAAACCATTTAGTGCTTTGTAAGTAATCAGCAATATTTTAAAATTTATACGATGTTTAATAGGCAGCCAATGCAGTGTTGACAGAACCGGGCTAATATGGTCATACTTCCTGGTTCTGGTAAGAACTCTAGCGGCTGCGTTTTGAACTAGCTGTAGTTTGTTTATTAAGCGTGCAGGACAACCACCCAGTAGAGCATTACAATAATCTAGCCTTGATGTCATGAATGCATGAACTAATTGTTCCGCATTTGTCAGTGAGAGCATATGACGTAATTTAGATATATTTTTAAGATGGAAAAATGCGGTTTTACAGATACTAGACACGTGACTTTCAAATGAAAGATTGTTATCAAAGAGCACACCCAGGTTCCTAACCGACGACGAAGACTTAACAGAGCAGCCATCGATTGTTAGACAGTATTCTGGTTTATTACGTGTGGCAGTTTTTTGTCCAATGATTAGAATCTCTGTTTTTTCAGAATTTAGTAATAGGAAATTACTGGTCATCCAATTTTTTATATCAGCTATGCATTCCGTTAATTTTGAGAATTGGTAAGTTTCGTTAGGTTTTGAAGAAATATACAGCTGAGTATCATCAGCATAACAGTGGAAGCTAATTCCATATTTCCTAATGATATATCCTAATGGTAGCATGTACAGAGTGAACAGCAGCGGTCCTAGTACTGAGCCTTGTGGTACGCCATACTGAACTTGTGATCGATAAGACATCTCTTCATTTACTGCTACAAACTGAAAACGGTCAGATAAGTATGATTTAAACCATGCTAGTGGAATTCCACTAATGCCAACATAGTTTTCTAGTCTATTTAAAAGAATGTTGTGGTCGATAGTATCAAATGCAGCACTAAGATCAAGTAACACTAACAGAGAGATACAACCACGATCGGATGATAAGAGCAAATCATTTGTGACTTTAATGAGAGCAGTCTCAGTACTATGGTACGGTCTAAATCCGGACTGAAAATCCTCGCAGATATTATTTCTTTCTAAAAAGGAACACAGTTGTGATGAAACTGCTTTTTCTAGTATCTTTGACAGAAAAGGCAGATTCGAGATTGACCTATAATTGACTAATTCTGTCGGATCAAGTTGCGGTTTATTAACAAGTGGTTTAATCATAGCCAACTTAAAGGTTTTTGGTACGTATCCTAGAGACAAAGATGAATTAATGATATTTAGAAGAGGATCTATGACCTCTGGAAGCATCTCTTTCAGTAGCTTAGTCGGTATAGGGTCTAGCATACAAGTTGTCGATTTAGATGAATTAACAAGTTTGCAAAATTCTTCCTCTCCTATAGCAACAAATGAATCAAAATGTTCCTCACGGAGACTACAATGCACTCCCTGATGCGCTACTGTAGTAGACGGTTGCATAGTTATAATTTTGTCCCTGATAATATAGATCTTATAAGTGAAGAAGTTCATAAAGTCATTACTGCTGTGTTTCTTGGAAACTTCTGGGCTTGAAGCTTTCTTTTTCGTTAGTTTAGCCACTTGTTCAAATAAAAACCTAGGATTATGTTTATTTTCTTCTAATAGGGTTGAAAAATAATCCGTTCTAGCATCTTTTAATGCCTCTCTGTAAACAATCGAGCTCTCCTTCCATGAAATCCGAAATACCTCTAGTTTTGTTTTCTTCCAGTTTCGCTCCATTTTTCTGGCTGCTCTCTTAAGGGCCCGGGTCTGCTCGTTGTACCACGGCGTTGGACTATTTTCTTTAATCTTCTTTAAGCGCAATGGAGCAACTATGTCTAAAGTGCTGGAAAAGAGAGATTCAAACGTTTCTGTTGCAATATCAAGTTCTTCTAAGCTATCCGGGATGCTGAGATGATGAAACTGATTAGGAAGATTATTAATAAAGCCATCTTTAGTGGCAGAAGTGATAGGTCTAACATATTTATAACATGGAGTCGGCTTTGCAGCCTTGGCTAAATGTAATTTACACGAGACTAGATAATGATCTGAGATGTCGTCGCTCTGCTGCAGAATTTCAACGGCATCAACATCTATTCCATGAGATAATATTAGATCTAGAGTATGGTTACGACAATGAGTAGGTTCTGACACGTGTTGTCTCACTCCAATTGAGTTTATAATGTCTTTAAATGCCAATCCCAATGCATCTTTTTCATTATCTACATGTATATTAAAATCACCAACAATTAGGACTTTATCGGCAGCCAATACTAATTCTGATAGAAAGTCAGCAAATTCTTTGATAAAATCTTTATGGTGCCCTGGTGGCCTGTAAACAGTAGCCAGCAGAATTCTCAAATGTGATTTATTGTTTACACTATATATTTTTACATTAAGCACCAACACTTCAAAAGAAGTATATTTAAAACTAGATTTCTTAGTGGTTTTGAAAATATTACTATAAATTACAGCAACACCTCCCCTTTGCCTTTCGGATGAGGCTCATGTTTATAACAGTAATCTTGCGGAGTGGACTCATTTAAAGTAATGTAATCGTTTGGTTTTAGCCAGGTTTCTGTCAAACACAGCACATCTAGGTTATAGTCTGTAATCTTATCATTAACTATGAGCGCTTTTGAATTAAGGGATCAAATATTCAACAACCCAAGCTTTATCGTTTGCTCATCTGTATTATATCTGTTTTTTATTTGTTGAACATCAATTAAACTTTTAACCTTAGAAAGGTTTGGCAGTTTTTTGGATTTCCAAATTCGGGGAACAGACACAGTCTCTATATGATGATATCTAGGTGAAAGAGCCTCTATGTGATGGGATTTATCTGACCTTGGTGACGTGAGGCCGCTAGCAGACGGTCGGTTTAGCCAGTCTGTCTGCTTCCTGACCTGAGCCCCAGGTTGTCATGTTTTATCTCTAAGACTATGAGCCAAATTACTAGAGAGAAGAGCAGCACCATCCCAGGAGGGATGAATACCATCTCTTTTCAACAGGTCAGGTTTGCCCCAAAAACTTTTCCAATTGTCTATGAATTCTATATTATTTTGCGGACACCAATTAGACAACCAGCCATTGAGTGAACACAATCTACTAACTATCTCATCACTCCTTCGAACAGGAAGGGGGCCAGAGCAAATTACAGTGCCTGACATCGTACTTGCGAGTTCAAACACCTCTTTAATATTAATTTTGGTGATCTCCGACTGGCGAAGTCGAACATCATTTGTGCCGACGTGAATAACAATCTTAGAGAATTTACGATTAGCATTAGCCAGCACTTTTAAATTTGCTTTGATGTCAGGCGCTCTGGCTCCCGGCAAACATGTGACTATGGTGGCTGGTGTCTCTATTTTCACGTTCCGTGTAATAGAATCGCCAATTACCAGGGCACAATCAACATAATTCTCAGTGGGTGTTTCACTGAGTGGGGCAAATCGATTTGTTATGGTGATCGGAACAGAAGAGTGGTTTTTTGATCCGCGACTAGAGCGATCTCTCACAGTTACCCATCTGCCTGGCTGCACAGGCAATAACTCAGCCGGAACCGAATCATGTAAATGGTTCACTATGCTAGGCGCATCCAAAGTAGTATCTAAGGCTCGAGCACACTTACTATCCTCGATTAAAGTTTGGATGCGTGTCTCTAATTCTGAAATCTTCTCCGTCAGCCTGACTGTCTCCTTGCATTTATCACATATAAACCCTATATTGCCGACGGGGAAGGCTATGGTAAACATGTGGCATGAGGTGCAGGTGACAATAAACGGACAAGACATTACTCACCGTGTTTGTTGACTGATTCTTACTCACCTAGGCTTTTTATGAACTCAGAGGCGCGGGCGCGCACGAGAAAAATAAATAAATAAATAACTGAGCGCACGGGCGGCGCGTTAACAGGCTAACGAGATACAAGCGTGTTGTGTTAACAATAACGGAAGCTAGCGATGTTAGGTTAGTCTGAGATGTTAGGTAAACTGTTTTAGTAGTATAAACACTAGAAATGATCGTAAATGTATGGTTCAAAACAGAGAGAAATACGAGGCTTTAGATGGAGCTTACAGCCCCGGAGCAAACACACTCACACACAGCAGGCAGCGAGGCAGACAGGAGCAATCGATCCAGACTCAGAGACTCAATGAACAGCAGGTGAACAGCAGGAGGAGCTGTAGATAAAATCTTCAGGTGAGCAGCAGGAGGCGCAGTTGATAAAATCTTCAGGTGAACAGCAGGAGGAGCTGTTGGAAACCCTTCAGGTGAACAGCAGGAGGAGCTGTAGATAAAATCTTCAGGTGAACAGCAGGAGGCGCCGTTGGAAACTCTTCAGGTGAACAGCAGGAGGAGCTGTTGATAAAATCTTCAGATGAACAGCAGGAGGAGCTGTTGGAAACTCTTCAGGTGAACAGCAGGAGGAGCTGTTGATAAAATCTTCAGGTGAACAGCAGGAGGAGCTGTAGATAAAATCTTCAGGTGAACAGCAGGAGGCGCAGTTGATAAAATCTTCAGGTGAACAGCAGGAGGAGCTGTTGGAAACCCTTCAGGTGAACAGCAGGAGGAGCTGTAGATAAAATCTTCAGGTGAACAGCAGGAGGCGCCGTTGGAAACTCTTCAGGTGAACAGCAAGAGGAGCTGTTGATAAAATCTTCAGATGAACAGCAGGAGGAGCTGTAGATAAAATCTTCAGGTGAACAGCAGGAGGAGCTGTTGATAAAATCTTCAGGTGAACAGCAGGAGGAGCTGTAGATAAAATCTTCAGGTGAACAGCAGGAGGAGATGTAGATAAAATCTTCAGGTGAACAGCAGGAGGAGTTGTAGATAAAATCTTCAGGTGAACAGCAGGAGGAGCTGTTGATAAAATCTTCAGGTGAACAGCAGGAGGAGCTGTAGATAAAATCTTCAGGTGAACAGCAGGAGGCGCAGTTGATAAAATCTTCAGGTGAACAGCAGGAGGAGCTGTTGGAAACCCTTCAGGTGAACAGCAGGAGGCGCTGTTGGAAACTCTTCAGTCGAACAGCAGGAGGAGCTGTTGGAAACTCTTCAGGTAAACAGCAGGAGGAGCGGTTACAAACTCTTCAGGTAAACAGCAGGAGGAGCTGTTGGAAACTCTTTAGGTAAACAGCAGGAGGAGCTGTTGCAAACTCTTCAGGTGAACAACAGGAGGAGCTGTTGGAAACTCTTCAGGTAAACAGCAGGAGGAGCTGTTGATAAACTCTTCAGGTGAACAGCAGGAGGAGCTGTTGGAAACTCTTCAGGTAAACAGCAGGAGGAGCTGTTGGAAACTCTTCAGGTGAACAGCAGGAGGAGCTGTTGGAAACTCTTCAGGTGAACAGCAGGAGGAGCGGTTACAAACTCTTCAGGTAAACAGCAGGAGGAGCTGTTGGAAACTCTTTAGGTAAACAGCAGGAGGAGCTGTTGCAAACTCTTCAGGTGAACAACAGGAGGAGCTGTTGGAAACTCTTCAGGTAAACAGCAGGAGGAGCTGTTGATAAACTCTTCAGGTGAACAGCAGGAGGAGCTGTTGGAAACTCTTCAGGTAAACAGCAGGAGGAGCTGTTGGAAACTCTTCAGGTGAACAGCAGGAGGAGCTGTTGGAAACTCTTCAGGTGAACAGCAGGAGGAGCTGTTGGAAACTCTTCAGGTAAACAGCAGGAGGAGCTGTTGGAAACTCTTCAGGTGAACAGCAGGAGGAGCTGTTGGAAACTCTTCAGGTAAACAGCAGGAGGAGCTGTTGATAAACTCTTCAGGTGAACAGCAGGAGGAGCTGTTGGAAACTCTTCAGGTGAACAGCAGGAGGAGCTGTTGATAAACTCTTCAGGTGAACAGCAGGAGGAGCTGTTGGAAACTCTTCAGGTGAACAGCAGGAGGAGCTGTTGATAAACTCTTCAGGTGAACAGCAGGAGGAGCTGTTGATAAACTCTTCAGGTGAACAGCAGGAGGAGCTGTTGCAAACTCTTCAGGTGAACAGCAGGAGGAGCTATTGGAAACTCTTCAGGTGAACAGCAGGAGGAGCTGTTGATAAACCCTTCAGGTGAACAGCAGGAGGAGCTGTTAATAAACTCTTCAGGTGAACAGCAGGAGGCGCTGTTAATAAACTCTTCAGGTGAACAGCAGGAGGCGCTGTTAATAAACTCTTCAGGTGAACAGCAGGAGGCGCTGTTAATAAACTCTTCAGGTGAACAGCAGGAGGCGCTGTTAATAAATTCTTCAGGTGAACAGCAGGAGGAGCACTGCAAAAAAAGCTTTTCTTATTTAGTATTTATGTCTTGTTTCCAGTCCAAATATCTAAAAAGTCTTAAATCAAGATGCACTTACTAGATGAGTAAAAGCCATAAGATATTGTGTCTTATTCATTGTTTACAGGCCTCCAAAATACTCTTCAGCCTTTGCTGAAGACTTTACAGAACTGCTATCAACAATTTCCTCAGAGTTTGACTGTTTTGCTATTGCTGGAGATTTTAACATTCACATAGATAATGCAGAAACCAATATGGCAAAAGAAATCAAAACTGTTTTAAAACTTTTGATCTGTTTCAGCATGTACATGGACCGACACACAATCATGGACACACTCTAGATTTACTTATCAGTAAGGGTCTAAACATTTCATCGATTGTTATTAAGGATGTAGCACTGTCTGATCATTTCTGTATTTTCTTTGATATATTGATCTCTCCTGCAATTGAAGCTAGGTCTGTGTCTGTCAAGAAGAGATGCTTAAATGAGAACACTAGTGTGCTATTTATGAAGGCTATATCTTTAACACCAAGCATATCTGCTGACTCTGTTGATTTTCTCCTTGATTCTTTTAACTCAAAAGTTAAAGGTGTAATTGATGACATTGCTCCAGTGAAAGTCAGGAAGAGTGGTAGACAAAAAGCACCTTGGAGAAACTCAACAGCTGTGCAAAATATGAAAAGAAAATGCAGAAAAACAGAGCGCATGTGGCGGAAGACAAAACTTGTAGTCCATTATAACATCTACAAAGACAGCATTCATGCTTTCAATATGGAACTAGGCAAAGCTAGACAGACTTTCTTCTCAAATATTATAAACAGCAACTTAAACAACACACGCACTCTTTTTGCTACTGTAGAGAGACTGACAAACCCCCCAAGCCAGATTCCCAGTGAAATGCTCTCAGACAGCAAGTGCAGGGAGTTTGCTTACTTCTTCTCTGAGAAAATTAATAATATCAGAAAGGTGATCAGCACATCCTTGAGTTGCACTGGGGTCAGACAGATCAGACCACAACCTGAGAAAGTAGTCACTATGTCTGATTTTAAAGAAATTGATTGCAAAATTTTAGAAGAAACCGTACAGCACCTTAAAACATCAACCTGCGCCCTTGACACACTCCCCACATCTTTCTTCAAAAGTGTGTTAAACAGCTTAAAAGCAGATCTTCTAGAAATGGTAAATGCTTCACTTCTCTCTGAGAGTTTTCCAAACTCCCTAAAAACTGCAGTTGTCAAACCCCTCCTAAAAAAGAGAAATCTGGATAAGACTATATTAAGCAACTATAGACCGATCTCAAATCTTCCTTTCATAGGCAAGGTCATTGAAAAAGTTGTCTTCAATCAGCTGAACAAATTCTTAAGCTCGAATGGATACTTTGACAATTTTCAATCTGGTTTCCGATCGCATCACAGCACAGAGACAGCGCTCATAAAGATAATAAACGATATTCGCTTAAATACTGATAAAGGCAAATTATCAGTGCTGGTACTACTCGACCTCAGTGCTGCATTTGACACTGTCGATCACAACATACTTCTTGACAGACTGGAAAACTGGGTGGGGCTTTCTGGGATAGTCCTAAAATGGTTCAGGTCATACTTAGAAGGGAGAGGTTACTATGTGAGTATAGGAGACCATAAGTCTGAGTGGACGTCCATGACATGCGGAGTCCCTCAAGGCTCAATTCTTGCGCCACTCCTATTCAACCTGTACATGCTCCCAATGAGCCAAATAATGAGAAAGAATCAAATCTCTTACCACAGCTATGCAGATGACACACAGCTCTACTTAGCCCTATCGCCTAACGACTACAGCCCCATTGACTCCCTGTGCCAATGCATTGATGAAGTAAACAATTGGATGTGCCAAAATTTTCTTCAGTTAAACAAAGACAAAACTGAAGTCATTGCGTTTGGAAACAAAGATGAAGTTCTCAAGGTGAATGCATACCTTCACTTTAGGGGTCTAACAACTAAAAATCAAGTCAGGAATCTTGGTGTGTCTCTAGAATCAGACCTTAGTTTCAGTAGTCAAGTCAAAGCAATAACTAAATCAGCATATTATCATCTGAAAAATATAGCAAGAATTAGATGCTTTGTTTCCAGTCAAGACTTAGAGAAACTAGTGCATGCTTTCATCACCAGCAGGGTGGATTATTGTAATGGACTCCTCACTGGCCTTCCCAAAAAGTCCATAAGACAGTTGCAACTCATACAGAACGCTGCTGCCAGGATTCTGAGCAGAACAAGAAAATATGAACACATCACACCAGTCCTCAGGTCTTTACACTGGCTCCCAGTTACATTTAGGATTGACTTTAAAGTATTATTACTGGTATATAAATCATTCAATGGCCTAGGACCTCAATATATTGCAGATATGCTCACTGAATATAAACCCAACAGATCACTCAGATCATTAGGATCACGTCAGCTAGAAATACCAAGGGTTCACTCTAAACAAGGAGAGTCCGCTTTTAGCTACTATGCCAGCCGCAGCTGGAACCAGCCTCCAGAAGAGATCAGATGTGCTCCTACAGTAGTCACATTCAAATCCAGACTGAAAACACATCTGTTTAGCTATGCATTTACTGAATGAGCACAGTGCCACTGTATGTGTCCGACTGTTTGAACTGTATTTTATTTAATTTCTTTATTCTAAACTGTTTTAATTATTCTTATTTCTTTTGATTATTTTAAATTTCTTCTATGTAAAGCACTTTGAATTACCACTGTGTATGAAATGTGCTATATAAATAAACTTGCCTTGCCTTGCCTTGCCTTGCCTTATTTTCAGGTGAAATAAATAAAAAATAATCGAGTTTTTGCTTAAAAAAAGCAAAGTTATCTGTCAATGGAATATGAAAAATAATTTTAATTCAAACAAAAACAAGATTTTTTTTCTTATTCCATTGGCAGACAATTTTGCTTTTTTTAAGCAAAAACTCGATTATTTTTTATTTATTTCCCCTGAAAACAAGACACAATATCTTATGGCTTTTACTCATCTAGTAAATGCATCTTGATTTAAGACTTTTTAGATATTTGGACTGGAAACAAAACACAAAAACTTAATCAGAAAAGCTTTTTTGCAGTGAGCTGTTGTAAACTCTTCAGGTGAACAGCAGGAGGAGCTGTTGTAAACTCTTCAGGTGAACAGCAGGAGGAGCTGTTGTAAACTCTTCAGGTGAACAGCAGGAGGAGCTGTTGGAAACTCTTCAGGTGAACAGCAGGAGGAGCTGTTGATAAACTCTTCAGGTGAACAGCAGGAGGAGCTGTTGATAATCTCTTCAGGTGAACAGCAGGAGGCGCTGTTGGAAACTCTTCAGGTGAACAGCAGGAGGCGCTATTCATAAACTATTCAGGTGAACAGCAGGAGGAGCTGTTGATAAACTCTTCAGGTGAACAGCAGGAGGAGCTGTTGGAAACTCTTCAGGTGAACAGCAGGAGGAGCTGTTGAGAAACTCTTCAGGTGAACAGCAGGAGGCGCTGTTGGAAACTCTTCAGGTGAACAGCAGGAGGCGCTATTCATAAACTATTCAGGTGAACAGCAGGAGGAGCTGTTGATAAACTCTTCAGGTGAACAGCAGGAGGAGCTGTTGATAAACCCTTCAGGTGAACAGCAGGAGGAGCTGTTAATAAACTCTTCAGGTGAACAGCAGGAGGAGCTGTTGATAAACCCTTCAGGTGAACAGCAGGAGGAGCTGTTGATAAACTCTTCAGGTGAACTGCAGGAGGAGCTGTTGATAAACTCTTCAGGTGAACAGCAGGAGGAGCTGTTGATAAACCCTTCAGGTGAACAGCAGGAGGAGCTGTTAATAAACTCTTCAGGTGAACAGCAGGAGGAGCTGTTGATAAACTCTTCAGGTGAACAGCAGGAGGAGCTGTTGATAAACCCTTCAGGTGAACAGCAGGAGGAGCTGTTGATAAACTCTTCAGGTGAACAGCTGGAGGAGCTGTTGATAAACCCTTCAGGTGAACAGCAGGAGGAGCTGTTAATAAACTCTTCAGGTGAACAGCAGGAGGAGCTGTTGATAAACTCTTCAGGTGAACAGCAGGAGGAGCTGTTGATAAACCCTTCAGGTGAACAGCAGGAGGAGCTGTTAATAAACTCTTCAGGTGAACAGCAGGAGGAGCTGTTGATAAACCCTTCAGGTGAACAGCAGGAGGAGCTGTTAATAAACTCTTCAGGTGAACAGCAGGAGGAGCTGTTGATAAACTCTTCAGGTGAACAGCAGGAGGCGCTGTTGATAAACTCTTCAGGTGAACAGCAGGAGGCGCTGTTGATAAACTCTTCAGGTGAACAGCAGGAGGCGCTGTTGATAAACTCTTCAGGTGAACAGCTGGAGGAGCTGTTGATAAACCCTTCAGGTGAACAGCAGGAGGAGCTGTTAATAAACTCTTCAGGTGAACAGCAGGAGGAGCTGTTGATAAACTCTTAAGGTGAACAGCAGGAGGAGCTGTTAATAAACTCTTCAGGTGAACAGCAATAGACCTTATTCAGACCAGCGCCATGACAGGTATGAAAGTGAGGCTGTGAGGGATAGACTTACTGTGTTTTCAATGGGATCCGCTGTAAAAAGCTGTATAAAACTCCTAGATCACTTATAATTTTAAACAGATCATATTGTCTGGATTATTTGGTCTACTGGAATTTCTCAGAAACATATTTTTGCATGGTTTCGTCAGCAGAACAATCCACAAACACACTTAATAGCAGTACAACCCACTGAAGAGATGGAGGTCTATCCCTCACAGCCTCGCTTTCATTCCTGTTAAAAATCAAAGATGGCGCTGCTGTGAATAAGGTCTATAGGAACTGTTGATAAATTCTTCAGGTGAACAGCAATAGGAACTGTTGATAAAAATTACCATTTTCAAAACAGACTTTTTACGAATCTGGTCCAAAAGCCACAAGAATTTTAGCAAGGCGCCTCCGAAAGCAGCAATTGAAGCACTCGATTACCAAAATTAGAGACCCTTTAACTGATAGTTTGACTTAAATAATCAAGTTCATAAAATCTTTGAAAATTATTATCAAACACTATACACACCCTCAAAACCAGTAAATGAAAGCGTTATTACACAGTATTTGAGAGGTTTAGACCTGCCTTCCCGAGGAGGAGCTTGCTCCTGTTCTGCTGGAGTCTTTTAATTGGTCTTTGAGTAGAGCAGAGATACCGCCATCTTGGAGAGAGGCTGTAATATCTGTCCTCCCTAAGGAAGGAAAAACTATAGAATATTGTGAGTCATCGCCCGATCTCAATACTGAATGTCGATTACAAACTCTTTACCTCTATAATCTCTAAGAGAATGGAGTGTTATCTTATAGATTTGATTCATGAGGACCAAACAGGATTCATTAAAGGCCGTCAAACTCACGACAATATAAGACGAACATTGCATGTCATAGACCAAGCCGAGAAACAACAACTGAGTTTGGCTTTAGTCAGCCTCGACGCGGAGAAAGCCTTTGATGGTAAATGGTAAATGGACTGCATTTATATAGCGCTTTCATAGACCGAATGGCCACCAAAGCGCTTTACAATTTGCCTCTCATTCACCCATTCACTTACACATTCATACACCGACGGCGGTGTCAGCCATGCAAGGCGCCATCCAGCTCGTCGGGAGCAGTTGGGGTTAGGTGTCTTGCTCATGGACACCTCGACACTTGGTCAGGTGGAACCGGGGATTGAACCACCAACCTTCCAGTTTGTAGACAATCTACATGAACCACTGAGCCACTGCCGCCCCTGTGATCCGGTCAGCTGGCCATTTTTATACAAGGTACTCGAGCGTCTTGGCTTTAATAATCAATTTATTAGGTGTATCCAGATCCAGTCACTGTATGATAGACCGATGGCCAGGGTAAAAATTAATGGCCACCTGACTGATAGCTTTCAACTGTTTAGAGGTACTCGACAAGGCTGTTGCCTCAGTCCAGCGCTCTTCGCGTTATTCATAGAGCCCTTGGCACAGGCTATTAGGCAAAATGAAGAGCTTAAAGGCATTACTATAGCAAGTACTGAACATATAATTGGACTTTTTTGCAAATGATGTTATCGCCTACCTCCAAAACCCAGAGGTAAGCCTCCCTAAACTTATGAGAACTTTGACAGAGTTTGGTCAGCTTTCTGGTTATAACCTAAACATTACCAAAACACATGTCCTGACCATTAACTACTCCCCCAGTAAATCCATACGGCACAATTATAAACTTAATTGGGAAGCTAAAAAGTTAAAGTATCTAGGGGTGTTTATCTCTCAAGATCTAGATGATTTGTTCAGTTTGAATTTTGAGAAAGTTATTGACTCAATACAAAAAGACATAGGACTAGAGACTAAAAAGACTAGACTTCAATTCTAGATTGGAAATAGTGAAAATGAATCTGCTTCCCAGATTTTTGTATCTTTTCATGTCATTGCCTATCAGGATTTCTGACTCACACTTTCACGCTTGGGACCGGTTAATATCACGATTTATTTGGGCAGGGGCTAGACCAAGGATAAAATTTAGAACACTTCAGATCGATAAAGATCATGGCGGTTTAGCCCTTCCAAATCTGAAGGAATATTACTACGCATCTCAAATGAGATATATGGTTCACTGGTGTTCCCCAGAAATCGAGGCTCGATGGAGACTGATCGAACTAACCCAGGGACAGAGCCAACCTCAAACCCATCTAGGAGGTAAAGTTATCACAAACAAAGATGGGAATCGTATAGTTGAAGATACGCTTTTAATTTGGAAAGAGGTTGTAAATAAGTACAAATTGGCTAATGATATTAAACTCTTGATCTGGCCCTCCTGCAACCCAAGTTTTCGACTAGGTGAAATAGACTCTTCATTCTTGAGTTGGAAAGATCAAGGCCTCATGGCCCTGTGCCAGTTTGTAGACGGCAATACCTTTAAGACATTCGAACAACTCAAGAGACAATATAAACTAGAGAACAGGGACCTGTTCAAATATTTTCAAGTGAGACATTTCTATAACAGTGAAATAAGAGTAGGTATTTCGGTAACACTTTATTTGAAGGGGTGTGCATAAGACTGACATGACACTGTCATAAACATGACATAACACCTGTCATGAACATAAAGGAGTATTTATGAATGTTTATGACTGTTGTCATTAAGTGCCATTCGGTAAATTATGATACTTTTAATGCAAAGTTGACACTGTTTAAAATGTCTTTGTTATGACAACTTGACATTAACAAAGACAGAAATGTCGTTGTTATGACAACTTGACATTAACCAAGAAATCATAACCTGTCAACCTGTCACAAATATGTCATAACAGGTCTAATTATCAAACTTAAAGCATTTTACAGTGTAATAACCCTTAATGACATCTTTATAACTAGTACAATGTGTTCCACTTTACTTGAGGACAGGTAAAATATTCATGACACAGTTATAATGGTGTCATGACGGCCAAAGTTGTGACAGGTTGACAGGTTATGATTTCTTGGTTAATGTCAAGTTGTCATAACAAAGACATTTCTGTCTTTGTTAATGTCAAGTTGTCATAATCGAGACATTTTTGTCAAGTTGTCATAACAAAGACATTTTAAACAATGTCAACTTTGCATTAAAAGTGTCATAATTTACCGAATTACACTTAATGACAACAGTCATAAACATTCATAAAGACTCCTTCATGTTCATGACAGGTGTTATGTCATGTTTATGACAGTGTCATGTCAGTCTTATGCACACCCCTTCAAATAAAGTGTTACCGGTATGTCTCCTGAAGGCAATGACATTGTTAAAGTTTTTATCAATGCTTATAAGCTCCTGCCAAGTAAAACTGTCTCTAAATTGTATAAAGCTCTGCAGAAACAAAATGGAAATAATACCTTGTATATGAAGTCAAAATGGGAAAAGGAGCTGTGTATGGAAGTGTCAGAGGGTGATTGGCTTTCAATGTGCGTGACACAACAGACGTCTACTAGCTCGAAAAGATGGAGGGAATTTGGGTGGAAGAATCTGGCCAGATTTTTCATTACACCTCATATTATTAATAAACAAAGGGGTGAACAACAGCAATGCTGGTGACAGTGTGGGCATTGGAACGCCAATCACTCTCATATATTTCGGACGTGCTCAAAGTTAGAACAATTCTGGGACAGTATCTTTTTAATTACTGGGAGTATAATGGGTTATGTCATCCCTAGAGATCTTAAGATTTTCTTGTTAGGTCTACTACCTGGTGAGGTGGTCCAAAAAGATGACATTTATCTTTTTAAAATTCTAATGATTGCATGTAAAAAGGCAATCACTCGGTCTTGGCTAAAGATCGACCCACCTCGGACTGAGCAATGGAAAGAAATAGTGGAGGAGATACACTCAATGGAGAAAATGACATACTTTCTAAGTATCAAAGGTCACATATATAATAAGCACTGGAAAAAATGGTTTGCTTATAAAGAAGCGGAACAATTCTAATACTTTAATTGTAATACTTTTCGTTATTATACAATATATAGTGCCCCTTGTTCTTTGTCTTTGTATGTTGTGTTGTAATAAGAAAAATGCCAAATAAAGAGTTTAAAAATAAAATAAAAAATTCTTCAGGTGAACAGCAGGAGGAGCTGTTGATAAATTCTTCAGGTGAACAGCAGGAGGAGCTGTTGATAAACTCTTCAGGTGAACAGCAGGAGGCGCTGTTGATAAACTCCTCAGGTGAACAGCAGAAGGAGCTGTTGATAAACTCTTCAGGTGAACAGCAGGAGGAGCTGTTGATAAATTCTTCAGGTGAACAGCAGGAGGAGCTGTTGATAAATTCTTCAGGTGAACAGCTGGAGGAGCTGTTGATAAACTCTTCAGGTGAACAGCAGGAGGAGCTGTTGATAAATTCTTCAGGTGAACAGCAGGAGGAGCTGTTGATAAATTCTTCAGGTGAACAGCAGGAGGAGCTGTTGATAAACTCTTCAGGTAAACAGCAGGAGGAGCTGTTGATAAACTTTTCAGGTGAACAGCAGGAGGAGCTGTTGGAAACTCTTCAGGTGAACAGCTGGAGGAGCTGTTGATAAACTCTTCAGGTGAACAGCAGGAGGAGCTGTTGATAAACTCTTCAGGTGAACAGCAGGAGGAGCTGTTGATAAACTCTTCAGGTAAACAGCAGGAGGAGCTGTTGATAAATTCTTCAGGTGAACAGCAGGAGGAGCTGTTGATAAATTCTTCAGGTAAACAGCAGGAGGAGCTGTTCATAAACTCTTCAGGTGAACAGCAGGAGGCGCTGTTGATAAATTCTTCAGGTGAACAGCAGGAGGAGCTGTTGATAAACTCTTCAGGTGCACAGCAGGAGGCGCTGTTGATAAATTCTTCAGGTGAACAGCAGGAGGAGCTGTTGATAAATTCTTCAGGTAAACAGCAGGAGGAGCTGTTCATAAACTCTTCAGGTGAACAGCAGGAGGAGCTGTTGGAAACTCTTCAGGTGAACAGCAGGAGGAGCTGTTGATAAACTCTTCATGTGAACAGCAGGAGGCGCAGTTGGAAACTCTTCAGGTGAACAGCAGGAGGAGCTGTTGGAAACTCTTCAGGTGAACAGCAGGAGGAGCTGTTGATAAACTCTTCAGGTGAACAGCAGGAGGCGCTGTTGATAAACTCCTCAGGTGAACAGCAGAAGGAGCTGTTGATAAACTCTTCAGGTGAACAGCAGGAGGAGCTGTTGATAAATTCTTCAGGTGAACAGCAGGAGGAGCTGTTGATAAATTCTTCAGGTGAACAGCTGGAGGAGCTGTTGATAAACTCTTCAGGTGAACAGCAGGAGGAGCTGTTGATAAATTCTTCAGGTGAACAGCAGGAGGAGCTGTTGATAAATTCTTCAGGTGAACAGCAGGAGGAGCTGTTGATAAACTCTTCAGGTAAACAGCAGGAGGAGCTGTTGATAAACTTTTCAGGTGAACAGCAGGAGGAGCTGTTGGAAACTCTTCAGGTGAACAGCTGGAGGAGCTGTTGATAAACTCTTCAGGTGAACAGCAGGAGGAGCTGTTGATAAACTCTTCAGGTGAACAGCAGGAGGAGCTGTTGATAAACTCTTCAGGTGAAAAGCAGGAGGCGCTGTTGATAAATTCTTCAGGTGAACAGCAGGAGGAGCTGTTGATAAATTCTTCAGGTGAACAGCAGGAGGAGCTGTTGGAAACTCTTCAGGTGAACAGCAGGAGGAGCTGTTGATAAACTCTTCATGTGAACAGCAGGAGGCGCAGTTGGAAACTCTTCAGGTGAACAGCAGGAGGAGCTGTTGGAAACTCTTCAGGTGAACAGCAGGAGGAGCTGTTGATAAACTCTTCAGGTGAACAGCAGGAGGCGCTGTTGATAAACTCCTCAGGTGAACAGCAGAAGGAGCTGTTGATAAACTCTTCAGGTGAACAGCAGGAGGAGCTGTTGATAAATTCTTCAGGTGAACAGCAGGAGGAGCTGTTGATAAATTCTTCAGGTGAACAGCTGGAGGAGCTGTTGATAAACTCTTCAGGTGAACAGCAGGAGGAGCTGTTGATAAATTCTTCAGGTGAACAGCAGGAGGAGCTGTTGATAAATTCTTCAGGTGAACAGCAGGAGGAGCTGTTGATAAACTCTTCAGGTAAACAGCAGGAGGAGCTGTTGATAAACTTTTCAGGTGAACAGCAGGAGGAGCTGTTGGAAACTCTTCAGGTGAACAGCTGGAGGAGCTGTTGATAAACTCTTCAGGTGAACAGCAGGAGGAGCTGTTGATAAACTCTTCAGGTGAACAGCAGGAGGAGCTGTTGATAAATTCTTCAGGTGAACAGCAGGAGGAGCTGTTGGAAACTCTTCAGGTGAACAGCAGGAGGAGCTGTTGATAAACTCTTCATGTGAACAGCAGGAGGCGCAGTTGGAAACTCTTCAGGTGAACAGCAGGAGGAGCTGTTGGAAACTCTTCAGGTGAACAGCAGGAGGAGCTGTTGATAAACTCTTCAGGTGAACAGCAGGAGGCGCTGTTGATAAACTCCTCAGGTGAACAGCAGAAGGAGCTGTTGATAAACTCTTCAGGTGAACAGCAGGAGGAGCTGTTGATAAATTCTTCAGGTGAACAGCAGGAGGAGCTGTTGATAAATTCTTCAGGTGAACAGCTGGAGGAGCTGTTGATAAACTCTTCAGGTGAACAGCAGGAGGAGCTGTTGATAAATTCTTCAGGTGAACAGCAGGAGGAGCTGTTGATAAATTCTTCAGGTGAACAGCAGGAGGAGCTGTTGATAAACTCTTCAGGTAAACAGCAGGAGGAGCTGTTGATAAACTTTTCAGGTGAACAGCAGGAGGAGCTGTTGGAAACTCTTCAGGTGAACAGCTGGAGGAGCTGTTGATAAACTCTTCAGGTGAACAGCAGGAGGAGCTGTTGATAAACTCTTCAGATGAACAGCAGGAGGAGCTGTTGATAAATTCTTCAGGTGAACAGCAGGAGGAGCTGTTGGAAACTCTTCAGGTGAACAGCAGGAGGAGCTGTTGATAAACTCTTCATGTGAACAGCAGGAGGCGCAGTTGGAAACTCTTCAGGTGAACAGCAGGAGGAGCTGTTGGAAACTCTTCAGGTGAACAGCAGGAGGAGCTGTTGATAAACTCTTCAGGTGAACAGCAGGAGGCGCTGTTGATAAACTCCTCAGGTGAACAGCAGAAGGAGCTGTTGATAAACTCTTCAGGTGAACAGCAGGAGGAGCTGTTGATAAATTCTTCAGGTGAACAGCAGGAGGAGCTGTTGATAAATTCTTCAGGTGAACAGCTGGAGGAGCTGTTGATAAACTCTTCAGGTGAACAGCAGGAGGAGCTGTTGATAAATTCTTCAGGTGAACAGCAGGAGGAGCTGTTGATAAATTCTTCAGGTGAACAGCAGGAGGAGCTGTTGATAAACTCTTCAGGTAAACAGCAGGAGGAGCTGTTGATAAACTTTTCAGGTGAACAGCAGGAGGAGCTGTTGGAAACTCTTCAGGTGAACAGCTGGAGGAGCTGTTGATAAACTCTTCAGGTGAACAGCAGGAGGAGCTGTTGATAAACTCTTCAGGTGAACAGCAGGAGGAGCTGTTGATAAACTCTTCAGGTGAAAAGCAGGAGGCGCTGTTGATAAACTCTTCAGGTGAACAGCAGGAGGAGCTGTTGATAAATTCTTCAGGTAAACAGCAGGAGGAGCTGTTCATAAACTCTTCAGGTGAACAGCAGGAGGCGCTGTTGATAAATTCTTCAGGTGAACAGCAGGAGGAGCTGTTGGAAACTCTTCAGGTGAACAGCAGGAGGAGCTGTTGATAAATTCTTCAGGTGAACAGCAGGAGGAGCTGTTGGAAACTCTTCAGGTGAACAGCAGGAGGAGCTGTTGATAAACTCTTCAGGTGAACAGCAGGAGGCGCAGTTGGAAACTCTTCAGGTGAACAGCAGGAGGAGCTGTTGGAAACTCTTCAGGTGAACAGCAGGAGGAGCTGTTGATAAACTCTTCAGGTGAACAGCAGGAGGCGCAGTTGATAAACTCTTCAGGTAAACAGCAGGAGGAGCTGTTGATAAACTCTTCAGGTGAACAGCAGGAGGCACTGTTCATAAATTCTTCAGGTGAACAGCAGGAGGCGCTGTTGATAAATTCTTCAGGTGAACAGCAGGAGGAGCTGTTGGAAACTCTTCAGGTGAACAGCAGGAGGAGCTGTTGATAAACTCTTCAGTTGAACAGCAGGAGGAGCTGTTGATAAATTCTTCAGGTGAACAGCAGGAGGAGCTGTTGGAAACGCTTCAGGTGAACAGCAGGAGGAGCTGTTGATAAAGCCTTCAGGTGAACAGCAGGAGGCGCAGTTGGAAACTCTTCAGGTGAACAGCAGGAGGCACTGTTGATAAATTCTTCAGGTGAACAGCAGGAGGAGCAGTTGGAAACTCTTCAGGTGAACAGCAGGAGGTACTGTTGATAAATTCTTCAGGTGAACAGCAGGAGGCGCTGTTGGAAACTCTTCAGGTGAACAGCAGGAGGCACTGTTGATAAATTCTTCAGGTGAACAGCAGGAGGAGCTGTTGGAAACTCTTCAGGTGAACAGCAGGAGGAGCTGTTGATAAACTCTTCAGGTGAACAGCAGGAGGCGCAGTTGGAAACTCTTCAGGTGAACAGCAGGAGGAGTTATTGGAAACTCTTCAGGTGAACAGCAGGAGGAGCTGTTGATAAACTCTTCAGGTGAACAGCAGGAGGAGCTGTTGATAAACTCTTCAGGTGAACAGCAGGAGGAGCTGTTGATAAACTCTTCAGGTGAACAGCAGGAGGCGCTGTTGATAAATTCTTCAGGTGAACAGCAGGAGGAGCTGTTGATAAACTCTTCAGGTAAACAGCAGGAGGAGCTGTTGATAAACTCTTCAGGTGAACAGCAGGAGGCGCTGTTGATAAATTCTTCAGGTGAACAGCAGGAGGAGCTGTTGATAAACTCTTCAGGTAAACAGCAGGAGGAGCTGTTGATAAACTCTTCAGGTGAACAGCAGGAGGCGCTGTTGATAAATTCTTCAGGTGAACAGCAGGAGGAGCTGTTGATAAACTCTTCAGGTGAACAGCAGGAGGCACTGTTGATAAATTCTTCAGGTGAACAGCAGGAGGAGCTGTTGATAAATTCTTCAGGTGAACAGCAGGAGGAGCTGTTGGAAACTCTTCAGGTGAACAGCTGGAGGAGCTGTTGATAAACTCTTCAGGTGAACAGCTGGAGGAGCTGTTGACAAACTCTTCAGGTGAACAGCAGGAGGAGCTGTTGATTAACTCTTCAGGTGAACAGCAGGAGGAGCTGTTGATAAACTCTTCAGGTGAACAGCAGGAGGAGCTGTTGATAAACTCTTCAGGTAAACAGCAGGAGGAGCTGTTGATAAACTCTTCAGGTGAACAGCAGGAGGAGCTGTTGATAAACTCTTCAGGTGAACAGCAGGAGGCGCTGTTTATAAACTCTGAGGCGATAACAGGAAACAAAAGCACATTCAACATTTTGCTGGAAAACTCTGCCCCCGAACAGTAACGTTATCTCACGCTTTTCTGTTTCGGAGTTCCTCACAGCACTGTTAAAACAAAATATATTTTTAATTTCAGATTATACACATTGTCTCCGAGGGTGTAACGTTAATGCAGCAACAGCGTGGTTGTGGTCAGTGTAGTTTGATTCATAAAAAATTACTCTTTTGAAAGGTTAGTGAATCAAATCAGAAAGAGTTGCCTGTACAGAGAACTACGGGGCCGAAAGTGTATTCCGGCGCCGTAGTGGGCGTAGTGGGGGTAGGGGGGGTGGGCGCCCTGAAGCTGACCAGGGCGTGGCCTAACAGGGGCAGGAAGCCTCCAGGGCAGAGCAGGATGTGCAGGCGGCCCTTTGGGCGGCCATGGCGTTGATGATCTTTCTGGTGGCCGTGGGCCCTTGGACGGCCACAGCGAGAACCTATGCCCCCCCCCAAAAAAAAAATTTGGGGAGAGTGACAAAGTCAGGCAAAGCCCCTGGGACAGGCTCTGGGACAGGAACTAGGACAGGGACAGTCTGGGCAGACGAGACATGAACAGTCTCTGATTTGGCAGGACTGATGTGAACAGCAGGCTCGGCAGGACTGCACAAAACCAGCGGTGAAGGCTCTGTGCTGGACGGGACCAGCGGTGAAGGCTCTCTGCTGGACGGGACCAGCGGTGAAGGCTCTGTGCTGGACGGGACCAGCGGTGAAGGCTCTGGGCTGGACGGGACCAGCGGTGAAGGCTCTGGACTGGACGGGACAAGCGGTGAAGGCTCTGGGATGGACGGGACAAGCGGTGAAGGCTCTGGGGTGGACAGGACCAGCGGTGAAGGCTCTGGGCTGGACGGGACCAGCGGTGAAGGCTCTGGGCTGGACGGGACCAGCGGTGAAGGCTCTGTGCTGGACGGGACCAGCGGTAAAGGCTCTGGGCTGGACGGGACCAGCGGTGAAGGCTCTGGACTGGACGGGACAAGCGGTGAAGGCTCTGGGCTGGACAGGACCAGCGGTGAAGGCTCTGTGCTGGACGGGACCAGCGGTGAAGGCTCTGGGCTGGACGGGACAAGCGGTGAAGGCTCTGGGCTGGACAGGACCAGCGGTGAAGGCTCTGGGCTGGACGGGACCAGCGGTGAAGGCTCTGGGCTGGATGGGACCAGCGGTGAAGGCTCTGTGCTGGACGGGACCAGCGGTGAAGGCTCTGGGCTGGACGGGACCAGCGGTGAAGGCTATGGGCTGGACGGGACAAGCGGTGAAGGCTCTGGGCTGGACAGGACCAGCGGTGAAGGCTCTGGGCTGGACGGGACAAGCGGTGAAGGCTCTGGGCTGGACAGGACCAGCGGTGAAGGCTCTGGGCTGGACGGGACAAGCGGTGAAGGCTCTGGGCTGGACAGGACCAGCGGTGAAGGCTCTGTGCTGGACGGGACCAGCGGTGAAGGCTCTGGGCTGGGCTGGACGGGACCAGCGGTGAAGGCTCTGTGCTGGACGGGACCAGCGGTGAAGGCTCTGGGCTGGACGGGACCAGCGGTGAAGGCTCTGGACTGGACGGGACAAGCGGTGAAGGCTCTGGGCTGGACGGGACCAGCGGTGAAGGCTCTGTGCTGGACGGGACCAGCGGTGAAGGCTCTGGGCTGGACGGGACCAGCGGTGAAGGCTCTGGACTGGACGGGACAAGCGGTGAAGGCTCTGGGCTGGACAGGACCAGCGGTGAAGGCTCTGTGCTGGACGGGACCAGCGGTGAAGGCTCTGGGCTGGACGGGACAAGCGGTGAAGGCTCTGGGCTGGACAGGACCAGCGGTGAAGGCTCTGTGCTGGACGGGACCAGCGGTGAAGGCTCTGTGCTGGACGGGACCAGCGGTGAAGGCTCTGGGCTGGACGGGACCAGCGGTGAAGGCTCTGGGCTGGGCTGGACGGGACCAGCGGTGAAGGCTCTGTGCTGGACGGGACCAGCGGTGAAGGCTCTGGGCTGGACGGGACCAGCGGTGAAGGCTCTGGACTGTACGGGACAAGCGGTGAAGGCTCTGGGCTGGACAGGACCAGCGGTGAAGGCTCTGTGCTGGACGGGACCAGCGGTGAAGGCTCTGGACTGGACGGGACCAGCGGTGAAGGCTCTGTGCTGGACGGGACCAGCGGGGAAGGCTCTGGGCTGGACGGGACCAGCGGTGAAGGCTCTGGACTAGTCTCGTCCAGCCCAGAGCCTTCACCGCTGGTCCCGTCCAGACCGGAGAGATCTGGAAGCTCCCTCGGATCGACCACCTTGGCCCCAAGCCGGTAACATGCCTTGATTGTCTCATCGCTCAGAGAACAGGAGGCAGCGAGAGGAACAAACTTCCAGGTGTAGTGGAACAGATTGCGGCTATCCTGGGCCAAATGCTGCGGTCAGTCTAGCAAGCTCCCAGCTCATACTGTGGTCCGTTCTTCTGTCACGGGTGTGGTGCGTGTAGATGAAGAGGCAAAAGTCACAAGGTCAAATTTCAATAACCTTTACTTACAATTTATAACAAATATACGCTCGGATACAGACAGGCAAACAGGTAGATGGATTCCTCACACACTCTAACCCAAAGTAGCAGACAAGAACCGACAAAGACTGAGTGAACAGAGGGAACTAAATACACTAATGAACTGAAACAGGGGACACAGATGATGAAGACGATGAACAGGTGGGTAATTGAGGGAGTGAGTTCAGGTGTGAAGACAAGAGGGATTCTGGGAAGTGTAGTGCAGACAAAGACAGACTGGTGCAGACGAAGACTGTGGCTGCGTCCGAAATCGCATACTTCCCTACTATATAGTGGGGAAAAGACTAGGCGTGCAAAAAAGTACGTTCGAATCATTAAAGAGTAGGCAAGAATTACCTGGGTGACGTACTAATTATCGCGACATTTGACCGATAGTGCGTTCGAATATGCCTACTTTCCTACTATATAGTAGGCGAAAACAGTACGTGAAAGAAGAAGTACGTTCGAACCGTCAGTATTCATAAAAGAGTAGGCGAGAAGTTCCTGGATGATCTACTGCTTCAGCACAGATGTTCGAGTGCTCGTCCGATGGGTCCTCATGATACTCTTCTATCCCAGGAGGCCACACGAGAGCATACGTCATTATCAAACATCACGGAGATCAGCGACGCGGGGGTTTTCAAAGGTGAGTAAACACGGTTCCTTATGTTTAAATCTTATGTGTTAAACTAAACGTTTTAACTGCAAGGTGTAAAGGAGTTAGACAGTGTAGTATACTTGTGATTTTGCTGTAAAAACATGTTTTATTATGTATAGCTAACTAACAGGGGAGCTCCAGTAAGCACACGTAACGTTACGTCTCTAAAGGGGATTTACATAATCATATGCATCTTAAACACGCTTATTTAAAATGTCTATTTACATCTGTAAGGAAAATATTGTATAAGTATAGCAGAAAAGCAAATCACAACATGAAAAAGACATCTGGGTGATGTGTGCTATTATGCAGGATAATTCACTGTTGTCAACACTGTTTACATTAGACAAATGTGCTGTAAATAATTTTTTATAATGTTTGTGCATTTTTGTAGGATCTGAAATGTCTACAGACTGGTGTGGGTGTGATATGGTGGATTTTATATTTATTGTTTTTTTCAAATGCATTATAGAATTTGTAAATGTTATTATTCTAATATTGTTGATATTGCTTAAATGCTTATGTGTGCTTTGTTTAAAAAGAAGAGTGTTATTTCCATTTATAAATTATTTTCGCTTGGCATACCAGTGTGATGACATCATCGCACGGCTTAGTAGCGCGCGCGCCAGTGATGTGCTTCATTCAAGAGTAAAAACGACGACCAGGAAGCCATCACTGAAGCGCTCGTCTTATTTATTCTTTTATCTTTTTATACTTCTTTTCAGGGGTATTACATGAGCACTGAGGATGAGGAGCCCAGAGCTGAATCCTGGAAACGGTGCCATGGATGAGTCACCCCCATCACTCCATCTGCCCTTATGAGTCCCTCCATCCCTCCATCTGCCCTTATGAGTCCCTCCATCACTCCATCTGCCCTTATGAGTCCCTCCATCACTCCATCTGCCCCTTATGAGTCCCTCCATCCCTCCACCAGCCCTTATGAGTCCCTCCATCCCTCCATCTGCCCCTTATGAGTCCCTCCATCCCTCCACCAGCCCTTATGAGTCCCTCCATCCCTCCATCTGCCCTTATGAGTCCCTCCATCACTCCATCTGCCCTTATGAGTCCCTCCATCACTCCATCTGCCCCTTATGAGTCCCTCCATCCCTCCACCAGCCCTTATGAGTCCCTCCATCCCTCCATCTGCCCTTATGAGTCCCTCCATCAATCCATCTGCCCTTATGAGTCCCTCCATCACTCCATCTGCCCTTATGAGTCCCTCCATCCCTCCATCTGCCCCTTATGAGTCCCTCCATCCCTCCACCAGCCCTTATGAGTCCCTCCATCCCTCCATCTGCCCTTATGAGTCCCTCCATCACTCCATCTGCCCTTATGAGTCCCTCCATCACTCCATCTGCCCTTATGAGTCCTTCCATCACTCCATCTGCCCTTTTGAGTCCCTCCATCACTCCATCTGCCCCTTATGAGTCCCTCCATCACTCCATCTGCCCTTATGAGTCCCTCCATCCCTCCATCTGCCCCTTATGAGTCCCTCCATCCCTCCATCTGCCCTAATGAGTCCCTCCATCCCTCCATCTGCCCTTATGAGTCCCTCCATCACTCCATCTGCCCTTATGAGTCCCTCCATCCCTCCATCTGCCCTTATGAGTCCCTCCATCACTCCATCTGCCCTTATGAGTCCCTCCATCCCTCCATCTGCCCTTATGAGTCCCTCCATCACTCCATCTGCCCTTATGAGTCCCTCCATCACTCCATCTGCCCTTATGAGTCCCTCCATCCCTCCATCTGCCCTTATGAGTCCCTCCATCCCTCCATCTGCCTTATGAGTCCCTCCATCCCTCCATCTGCCCTTATGAGTCCCTCCATCACTCCATCTGCCCTTATGAGTCCCTCCATCACTCCGTCCTTCCATCACTCCATCTGCCCTTATGAGTCCCTCCATCACTCCATCTGCCCTTATGAGTCCCTCCATCACTCCATCTGCCCTTTTGAGTCCCTCCATCCCTCCATCTGCCCTTATGAGTCCCTCCATCCCTCCATCTGCCCCTTATGAGTCCCTCCATCCCTCCATCTGCCCTTATGAGTCCCTCCATCACTCCATCTGCCCTTATGAGACCCTCCATCACTCCATCTGCCCTTTTGAGTCCCTCCATCCCTCCATCTGCCCTTATGAGTCCCTCCATCCCTCCATCTGCCCATCTCCATCATTTAAACGTATAAACTTATTACATACACGATCATGGAAAGATACCATAGTTCTATCTAACAATGAACAATCATAATGACAAAACAGAAAACATAAAGATCATTGGTTTGTGTGCATCATAATATGACATTTATACACAGGAAAAAATAACAATAAGGCTAAATATCTTTAAATAGTTCTTCATAAAAAAAAAATGTTAGAAGTCTGAGGGATGAATTGAGAGGTAAATTAATCAAGAAAAAGAGGAAAACTTAAAGGAAATGAAGAAATTAACAACATATTCAAGAGATGACGATTTTGGGGTTTCTTAATAAAAAAATGTATATCGTTATAAGGATAAAACGGCTTAAATCAACCCTAAATGTATTCACAAAATAAATGGGCAGCTGTTTCTTCAACAATACCACAAAATGAGCAACTTTTATCAATATCAAGATATTTACAGATAGATGAATTAAACGTGTCGTTCATATCTTTTAAGTTGTTGCGCTTGTGATAACGCGTTGTAGGTCACATGATAACGTCAACATGGCGATGATGTCCGGCGATTCATACTCAACGAGATTTGGCTATAAAGTACTTAATCTTTTAGCGCTCGTTAAGTAAGTACTCATTGAAATTAAGTACCTACTCATTGAGTATGCGATTCCGAACGCAGCCTGTGACAGCTACAGTGAAGAACGGAAAATGACATTCCCAGAATTCCCTGCGTGACACTTCACATTGAATGTATTTTTGTTGATTTTTTCTTGATTTTTTCTCATCAGTTATGTACATTAGGGTTTTATGTCACATTTAATATTGTTAAATTAATGTTTATTGCATTTTTAAAATGTCATGTGTGTTACCATGTTTGTGCGACAGCTTCTATATATTAATATTAACCATTTTAGTGGAAAAGCTGCTTGTGACAGCTTTGATTGATCATGTGACTCTAATCTCCACTGTGATTGGTGGTTGTCAGTGTTTTACAATGGTACAAAACAGGGCTGCGTTCAGCGCCGACAAAACGTTGCACAACGTTTTTTAAACAGAAACGGTGATGCGTTGAACACACTGCTCTGATGACGCAAGAGTTGCAACTACGGCAGCTGAGAAGGCCA